>JAABNY020000063.1:430530-449315 GCA_015164015.2 Brevimyrus niger
GATACTTCACCCACGGACACGTCGCTCACAGATATGTCACCCTCGGACACGTTGCTCACAGATACGTCACACACGGACACGTCGCTCACAGATATGTCACCCTCGGGCACGTCGCTCACAGATACCTCACCCACGGACACGTCACTCACAGATACTTCACCCACGGACACGTCGCTCACAGATACGTCATTCACAATACGTTCCCCACAGATATTTTACCCATGGATACGTTTCCTACAGATACGTCTCCCATGTAATGCCCCGTGATACATGTATGCCATGTTATTTCCTCTACAAAGCATACGAAAATGAGCGATAAAGCCATCATGACATTAAATTTTAATCCGGCTCCTTCTGAAATTCCAAGATGTCCTCAAGCTACTGGGACTTTGGTATTTTACTGCCATAGCGATTTGTACGGGAAATGCTGTAATTCCACGAGCTTCAGGCCCAAACATTAATAATTCCTCACGCTCTAATCCATGGCCTCTGGGGCTCTATGTGGCTGTTCCCAGGCCCCCCTGTCTGCTGCAGAGATGAGCAGTCCTCAAACACCGCCACTCTCTGACATCTGAAAGTCTTTTGCGACTTTAATGGATCTGGCCCTGGCCATGCTGACCATTCAAAAACACAGATGACATTAGCAACTCACTCTCATAGCGAATCTGGAATCCCACGCTGGAGCGGCTGTTGTCTGTGGTGAACAGCAGGAACATGTGATTCCCCGTGCTGATCAGGAAGTGGGGAGCCTGTGTCCCGTGGTATTCCCCAATCAGTGGGGACGATCCTGACGGGCCGTCCCGGATCTCCAGAGTGTCATAATTAACCTCGGTCTGAAACCTATGATCAGGAAACACCGGAATGAGTGGGAAAAGGCCAGCCGAAATATCTAACAAATTCAAACAGAAACACTGACTTATATTTCCTATTGATATCAATCAGACTCCTTATAAACCATTTTACTGGCATAAAAAGAAAACAGTAAAACAATAGCTTTAAATACAGCAGCTGTAATGTGTGATTCCTGTGCTAATTGTTACTCTGCATAAAAAGCAGTCAACTTACCGGTCGAAGGATATCTTGATGGCATGATCCCGCTGGGCCTCGATCACCCACTCGCAGCTCAGGGAGTCCTTGTAGTATCCCGGCCAGCCCGGAGACAGCAGGATTCCCGTGGGAGCTGTCAGGTGTCCACCGCAGGGCGCTGGGAGGACCCAGAGAAGGGCGGGTTAGCCCAATAAATAGCACTGTGGGCACTCAGGGGAGCTCAGACGAGCAGGTTGTGAGGAACTGGAAGAGCCAGTGAGCTGCTTACCCAAAATTGTCATTAAGGACGTAACCATGGAAGGGCTTTTACATAAGAACGGTCTAGAGCTGCTAACGGTGTTTGTGAGGTGAAGGTGACCAGCAGAGGGTGAGCCTAGTTACCACAGATCATGGCTGGAACAAACCTTCTTGAGCTTTACAGTAATTCAGTAATTAAAGCGTATTCACAGATACACAATGGCATAAATTATAGCCAGTATAATGCTCTGCAGTGATGAGCAACTGGGAAATAGCTTTTCTTCGACCTCGTGAAATATTGAAAGGGGATTTATGAAAGGTATAATTTAATGGCAAATTTAAATGAAGCTGCAATGTTTCTGCTATAAGTTTCCATGTGATAGAAATGTTTAGATTTTCACATGATTTGTTATTCTCATGTTATGCTTCCAGTTCACCTGGCGAGTCCAGCTCAGCAGAAGCTCCTGCATACCTTCGCAGCGTGGGACAGCGGCGTTCCACACCACGTTGCCGTCCTGCAGCACACAGGTGACGGCCTGGGAGCCGTGCGTCTTGATGAAGCCCTCGTCACAGGTGAAGGACACGGAGCTGCCCAACAGGAAGCGGTCGCCATAGCGCTGCCCGTTGATGGGAATGCCCGGATCGTGGCACTCGTTGTGTCCGAATGCTGCGGGGGGGGAGGGGCGTTCATGATCAACCGAACTGTGCTTCCTGCTCAGCAGTCAAGAGCACAAATTCATTCTGGAAAACCAACCCCTCACTGTGGGACCGTTCCTGATTAGATAATCATAACCTCTGCAGTCACTTTGAGGGGATTTAAAAGTCTTTTTGAACCAATCGTTTTATGTTATTAGTTAATTTAATAACCTGTCATTAATGACATGAGTTAATTAAACAGCCCATTTGCAGTTAAACCACACTGTACATGCCCTCCTGCCCACAAACCCTCACGATGCGCATCACAGAGCTCCATAAACGGAAGGCTGCAGCACTCTGGCACTCCCCCGAAATAACAACGAGCACCCTGCCCCCACCCTTCACTGACATTTGCCCTCTCCATCACCCAGCCTCCCTCTGCATCCAAAACTCTGTGGTCAAAGGAGCAAGTCGTTTTCAGAATGCAAGCTTGTGTCTGCACTGGGGTGGGGGGCCGGTACTCCGGAGGTTAACCCCCCCCCCGTCCGGAGACGGTGCTACACAGACCTCATTCCCGCTCACAGCAGCCCAAGTGTAATTCCATTAACAGCAGCCGTGCACACGGATAGCTCCTGACATTGCATCCGCATCGGCTTCGAGGATGCTCTGGAATTCTCTGTTTCTGTTTTATGATAATGCCTTCAATTCATCCGAGGACGAAAAAAAATTAAAAATGTCTTTTACTTATATCTCGAAGGCTGGAAATTGCATTAGGCTTTTTTATTTTCATATTTTAAACCAAGAGATAAAGTACTGTGGGTGGAGTACTGGGGTGTATGTGTGTGTGTGTGGGGGGGGTATTTGCATTAAAATGCTCATCTAACATACTGAGCAGTTCTGAGGACTATATAATTTGTTGATTAAAAGTCCTTCTTAGAGAAGGTGCCATAATTTCCTACTGACTTGGGGGGGGGGGCACACTCCTCGGGGCAGTTGGGTGAATTATACTCATTTGTCTAATTCCTCAAAGAGGGCCACCACAGCACCGTCGCAGTATAGTTACTGATACTATACACTACCCAGTACCAGAGCAGATGTATGCTCTGCATCATCATTTCTCATTTTAATATTTTAATATTATTATTTAAAAATATTTCATTATAAAATACAACAACTTCCAGTGAAATCTAAACTCTCCTTTTTTTCTTTGAAGGCACTCAACCCTCACTTGCACTGGATGTAAACAGTGACTCCCTGCACTTGAGTTGGGCTGACATGAGGGAATAAGGTGCATTTTTAAGCGCCGCCTGCGTGTGGCGATAACATGCCGGCCGGCACTCACTGGTGTACGTGATGTTGAAGCCGCGGCCGGTGTTGGAGTGGTCGGACTGAAACTCCAGCCGCATGATGTGTCCGTTGCTGGCAATCTGAGATGGCACGTCCTTCCCGGAGAAGGTCCCGAAGGTGGTGGGCTCCGGTACACCGTCATCCTTCACCGTCAGGTAGTCGAACTGCGGCTCCACATCGAAGTCGCTGAAGATAAGGTGGATGCGGCTGCCCGGCTCGGCGATGATCAGCCACACGCAGTTCATGTTGTTTCCGTACTCGTCCGGGTAGTTCGGGGACAGGATGATGCCAGAGGGAGCCGTGAAGTTGAAGAAGCAGGAGACTTCGGAAAAACACGAGCGGGTCTGATGTGAGGCGTCGCCCAAACTCAATCTGGGCATCGTGCTCGGAATTAGCCGCCAATCTGGAGAGTTTTTCTAGCTCCCAGTTAATCAGCTAAGTGACCCCCACCAGCTATGAAACAGGATTAGCAGAACAAGATTAGCGGCCCAGAGCTATTGCAAAACAATGGCAGAGAGGGGGTTAATGACCCAAAACAGGGCACGACATACAGTAAGAGCCATTCCGGATCCTGCGTTACCCTGTGTGACATACCTACAGAAAATTAATGCAGGTATCCACCTTAAATAGGGCCATTAAGGGGCCCGTCTGATGAGCCATCTGCTCTATACACTTCTGAGAATGCTGTCACATGCCTGGGCCCCGTTCTGTTCGTTTTGTAAGTAAGGCTTACAGACACAGCTGGGCTTGTTCCCGGACCACTGGTTATTCTGCTGGCAGGAGATGGCCCGCTCGCCCACCAGCTCGAAGGCCGCCTGACACTCAAAGGTCAGGACGTCCCCATGCAGGAAGCGTGTCCCCGTCCGCTTGCCGTACGCCGGCACGCCGGGGTCCCCACAGCCACCCTTGTCGATCTCTGGAAAAAAGAACAAATTTTGTTGCAATCCGTTCAGTAACAAGGACATGCTACGGAAAATCCCTTACAATTCACCCATAAGTAATCATCCAAACAATGTGTAAAGTAATGTGTCTGCTCCTTCCATGTGCCACGCCCCCTCGTTAACCCCATGTGGAATCCCCGTGTGATCAGCTGTTTCTGACTGTTTTCATTTTGTTTCCCCAGTCCAGTCATTGTATTGTCCGTCTGTGTTTTCCCTGCCTTGCCTGTAATTAAAACCCGTATTCCTTGATACCCTGACATCTGGGCCTTTATTTCGGTTCTGTCCCTGCTCGGCACAACAATATTATTATAATTAAATGTGTTAATAGTTAATTGTTGATATTAAAATAATTAATAAGAAATCTTTATTTTAAAATGTATTTTATTATATAATAATAATTACCGTTACTGTCTATCTGTAACGTCCTGCTCCAAACGCTCCTAATTGTGTGCCACACCCACCTCGTTACCTCCTGATCTAATTGTAGTCACCTGTTGCTCGTTTAGTCTAGCTTGTCTTTTGTATTTAGTCAGTGTCTCTGTCAGTAGTCCCCAGATCCGTCATTTCGTAGCTGTGTGTGAGAACCCTGCCTGTGTCTTTCGTGATTAAAACCCTGTGTTACCTTCTACCCAAGGACTCCTGCCTGTAAGTTCGTGCTACCCTCACACGATCATTACACTATCATTGTCTAAATGTATTTTTATTGTCTAAATATATATATTCAGTTAGTGTAAACATGCAGGATGCTATCACAGCGAATGTGAGACTGAGACTGAAACTTTACTGTACCCTTTGTTTCTGCTGAGAGATGTGCCGCGTGACTCATTTCCCCGTGCGTACAAGTTATCTTAGGTCTGCGTTCACAGTTTGACTACTTAGATTCTGATCAAGTTCTAGGTAGTTCTGGCTTGTTCGACTTATGAAATTTGAGTTCTAATGAGTACAAGAACTCAGGTACCACTGTATTTCCAAAAGTATTGGGACACCTGCCTTTACACACACAAGAACTTTAATGACATCCCATTCTTAATACATAGGCTTTAATATAGAGTTGGCCCACCATTTGCAGCTATAACAGCTTCAACTCTTCTGGGAAGGCTGTTCACAAGGTTTAGGATCGTGTTTATGGGAAATTTGACCATTCTTCCAGGAGAGCATTTGTGAGGTCAAGCAGTGACGTTGGCCAAGTAGGCCTGGCACTCAGTGTCCTCTCTGATTCATCCCAAACGTGTTCAATTGGGTTGCGGTCAGGGCTCTGTATAAGCCAGTGCAGTTTCTCCAGACCACACTCACTCATCCATGTCGTTATGGAGTTTGCTTTGTCCACTTGTGTACTGTCATGTTGGAACAGGAAGAGGCCATCCCCAAACTGCTCCCTCAAAGCTGGGATCATGAAATTGTCCAAAATGGCTACAAAAGGTGCATCGTTCAGAGTTTCTTTCAATGGAACTGAGTGACCAAGCCCAACTCATAGAAAAAACCTACACCATAATCCCCCCTCCACCAAACTTTACACTTGGCACATTGCAGTCATGCAAGTACCATTCTCCTGGCCACCACCAAACCCAGACTCGTCTATCAGATTGCTAGACAGAGAAGCGTGTTTCCTCACTCCAGAGAACATGTCTCCACTGCTCTAGTGTCCAGTGGTGGCTTGCTTTACACCACTGCATCCAAGACCTTGCATTGTAAGGCTTGGATGCAGCTGCTCGGTCATGGAAACCCATTCCATTAAGTTCTCTACGCACTGTTCTTCAGCTAATCTGAAGGCCACATGAAGAATAGAGGTCTGTAGTTAATGAACCCGCAGATGGTTGCTGACTCCTGCACACTGTGCACCTCAGTATGCTTTGTCCCCGCTCTGTTACTTTACATTGCCTACCACTTCATGGCTGAGTTGCTGTTCCCAATTGCTTCTACTCTGTTATAATACCACTAACAGTGGACCTTGGAATATTTAGCAGCAAGGAAATTTCCCAAATGGACTTATTGCACAGGTGGCATCCTATCATGGTACCACAGCTCCTGAGAGTGACCCATTCTTTCGCAAATGTTTGTAGGGGCAGTCTGCATGCCTAGGTGCTTGATTTTATACACCTATGGCTATGGAAATGATTGGAACACCTGAGTTCAATGATCAGGAGGGGTGTCCCAATACGTTCGGTAATATAGTGTTGATGGTTTCCCCCCCATTATCTGGACGAGCCAGTCAACACACACGTCTCGTTATGTGATGTAGAGGGCCGCGTCGCTGGCATTTAAAGACAGCTGAGGCCTTCTAATATATTCTAAAAAAAATATGCAGAATACTTTTAGAAATAACAATTTAATGAGCACAGTAATTCGGTGATTCCCACACTCAACTTCAATTCATTTGAGCTGATTTATTCATTAATATATTCAAAGTCCAGAAGTGTTCAAATTAAACTCTAAGGAAGCATAATAATTTTGTCCATGGACAATTTCAGATAAACTATTTAAAAGCGATTTATACTTTCCAAATAACATGTTAATCATTCATTTCTGAATTCAAATAAAACACAGATGACAACGAGATCAGCCAAGAACCTCCTGATGTCACCCAAAAATGGACCTCGCCCCTGGAAAATGGCTGGGGGGGGGGGGGTTATGGCAGGCATAATGGACCAGAGGGTGTGGGAGGTCACGGCACGCAGGGTCATGGTGACGGGATGGGGTTGCATGGCTGGAGAACCTTAGCTACACTGGAGACAGATCACACCTGCTAAGCTCGTGCCATAAATGAATGACAGGGTACACTGTCAGTAGGTGGATCAGTCTTGTACATGACAAGGTTTTCACAGAACAGTGTCAATGATGGTTCCGTATGGTTCTGCCGTCATGGCCTCATGAAAGGAGAATGAAGAAAAAATGTAAAAACAGAGAGCAGCCGGAACAGATGCTTCAAAATTGAACCGGAGATTGAATCCAAACCCAGCTTGGTGAAAAATATTTGCACTGGTGACTCAATCCATGAGTGTGTTTTGTACCTCGTTGTCTAGCCCAGAGGACCCGGGAAGGGGCCACTCGGATAGGACAGCACAGACGGAGACGCTCGGGATTTAGGGGATTTAAGAGGATATCCTGACACTTTCCTTATTCTGAAATGATAGATTCCATGCAGGGTAGCTTATTAGCGGCGATAGCTTTATAGCCTGAGCCTTCCCTAATTTACCGCGTGACGGGCAGAACAGCTCCCAGTCCATTATGAAGATTCCTCATCCATCTCGCAGTCATATGTCGTCTCTGTCAGTGCCTCACAATTCTCCCTCGACCGGATCTGGCCCAAGCTAGATTTGCTGCTCTTGGTGGGGAGGACACAGGTCCCTGAGGGACACCGCGGCTCCCAGGTGAGCAGGGTGACACTTTTAATGCTCCGTCCCACCAAGCGGGCCAACCCGCCGATCGCGCTGTCAAAACATGACAATGCCATGTCACACCCGGAGAAGCATGGGGAAGAAGGAAGGTCGCGGCTGATTCGCTGGCCCGCGTCATGGTGAGCGACTGTCCATGCAATGCAGTGACTTTAATGGAGTGTTTTGGGACACATACATTTTAATTCTGCCATGTTCACATCATTGGAAGGACAAGAAATGGCATTAGTCCCTGGATGTGGTCGAAATAAGACAAGTCAACAGCTGAAAAGACACGTCCATATAATGTGTTTTTACAATCACAAATATATTGATTTTTGTGTAATTATAGTAATAAAAGACAGGAGAATTTAAGAAATCATGTGCATGCGCGAAGGTTATGATCAATGGCGTGTGTCCAGTGGATTAAGGGTTATCATTACCAGGCTATAAACCAGTGCTCAGTGGGGGAAGGGTTAGCATTATTAGGCAACAAACTGGGGCCCGGACTTGGGATATGAGTTAGTATTACTGGGCTATGAACCAGTGCACAGGCTGGGGGAAGGGTTAGCATTACTGCACCACAAACCGGTACCTAGGCTAGGGAAAGGATTTAGCATTAGCGGGCTAGGGACAGGTTCATCCGAGGACGAGCCGCTTTCACTCTCAGGAGTTCATTACTTTCTGCTGACTGAGACGCAAAGTGAGCATCAGGAGGTACCGGCCATGGAACCGTGGACTTGACCTTATCAACAGGGAAGGTGACCATGCTAGAGTGAAGGGAGCCCAGGAAACACAAGCACAGCGCTGTTCATCAGTTAGGCAGGATGCGTATCGCCACCTGATGGCCGCAATGGGGTAGCGAGTATGCTGTCTAAGCACATCCTGCATATTAGCCTTTATTATAGCAGATGGTCAGATGCACTCAGACTTTTTATCTCATATATTTCTGACTGTAGCCTTTTGTCAAGATGGAAAATGTATACGATGCACCAGCAATGGGGCAACTGTATGAGTGGACCAGCCCACAAAGTTGGGGAGAAATCCTCAATTCTGGGTTATTTTAATATCACACAATAATGAATACAATGGGTTTTTTACAATGGGTATAAGGCACTGTTCTGCCCTTTATTGGATGATAACCTGTTTTAGTGGGCAGCTAAAGATGTAGAGGGGTAATAGATGATGGTGCCTTTAATATTCATAGTGGACTAAATTATGGTATGTGTGTGGGGGGGGGGGCTGTTAGGCTATAGCAGCATTACAGTCAACTCCCCCCACTAGTCCCCCCAAGTCCTCCTATGGTCTCATGCATGTGCAGGGACCTTAACAGATGTGCTGGCTGCCCACATTTTTCTGGAAACACCTGCTCTCTCTCTTTCTCTCTCTATCCCCCCCCTCTCTCTCTCACTCTGTGTTTCGTGTGCATAGCCACCTCTGCTGACCTTCGTAGATGGCTTTGAAGCCCTGGGAGCCGATGGTGTCGTCCGACTGGAGGTGAAGCCACATCTGGTTGCTCATGCTGACGATGAGGTCGGGGACGCTGGAGCCCGTGAGGCTGGAAGAGAGACGCGGGACACACTCAGCTCGGCGGGACTCCCCGATGTCTGGCTGGCACCGCATGGCATCGCCGCACCGCGCCGCCGCACTCACACGTAGAGGACCCTGCGGGCATCCCCGATCTTCCCTCCATCGCCGACGGTCAGCGTGTCGTAGCCGCGCTCCAGCTCGAACTCCTCGAAGGCCAGCTTGATTACCTGCCCGGGCAAAAGAAACACACTGGGCCAGTCAACATCGCGGACGGCCATATGCAGCAGGAGCTCCGTGGCAAGCCGGGGCATCGATCCGCGTGGATCTGCCGGGTCCATGCTGCTTAGTCATCTGAACGTTTAAGCCCAAAGCAGAAAAAAAACAGGCTTCTTTACGGGGCCACGACCCCAATCACAACAGCGGGAAAGTCAGCTTGCCCCTGTTTGCGGGTGGAGGTGCAGCGAATGAACTCTGGCATGGCTCTGCGCAACCGACACGCAACCCACGTCATCTGAGAAATGACATGCCAGTCCTCCGGTGGAAGCTGTACAGGAAGAACATGCTGGAAGTGTCTATTTATCCAGAGGCTGAGGAGATGTGCACTAAGGCAGAAAGGCAGATTAATAAAGCTTAATTAGCATGGAGGTATGAAGATCCTAACACTCTGTCTCCGCCGGCTAATGAGATGGCCATGGCGTGCATCCTCAGAGAAACCCCACGTTTCCGGGGAGAGCTGTCGTCTCTGCAGCTCTCATTCAGTCGAGACTGGGCACCCAATCCAAACAAGAAATAAATGTGTAATTACATGCCGGGCTGTCGGTTATAATTATGGTATGGAATGGTAAGGATGCTTCCCAAGCCTTCCTGGCCTGTAATGACTGGAAAATGAACTTTCCACCAGCCTCATTCCCACGCTTAAATAAAAACGGACAGACACTCATTAGCGTCTCAAATTTAAATGAGTCTGACGGACAGCGGCTGATTGCAAAGCACTTCCTTAAAGGGCAGTGAGAAGCAATCGGCCCAGACGAGAGAACGGTGGCTTTAATCCAGGCTGCCTGGCTTGCTCCCCCCCGTCTCACCAAGAGAGGAAATGCAGCCCTTTTCCTGGGATTGGGGTGCAAACCAAACAGTTATTACACCGATCAGTCTGTCAACTGGAAGCAAGTTCAACTAAACTATTTTAGTGCCAGGAACACTTAGCAGAGAACCAAAAAATAGGAAAGGTACAAACATTTGTTTTAATTCACAGAGAGCACGCTTTTATTTGTGGTCCGGGGAAACGTATTTTACGGTACAGTAATTTAGTTAAATAGCTTAGAACTTTTTTGACATCTTAAATGAAATGTCAGACGTTGTTTAGTGGTAAGCGCTCAAGAGTTTGGCCGCAATTTTAAATGAACGACCTAAAATATAAGCCCAGCAAATTACCTTGTCAGGCAAAGACGTGCTTTTTACAGAAGACTTAGCAAGAAGATAAAAAACGCCTTTTAGTCTGTATAAACACAATCACGGCATGACAACGTCTTGGCGAGCAGATCCTCGGTACGGCATCACAGCCATATTTCACTGCTATCGATTGCTTTTTTTAAGTTAGGGCTGAAAAACCTGACAGCTGATTCTTTGTTACTGTTTTGTCTTTGTTGAAAAAGACACAGGGCATCTTTACCTTTTATCTGTGATTCTTTTTTTACTTGCGACACATAATCCCTCTCAGCTCACAACCAATCATCTCCACATTTGAGGTAGAAAGTTTTTAGTTTTACATTTTATTCAAAATTCCATCAACCAAAGTCAATTGGTTGACATATTTCTGACATATTAACGCAAGGATGCAAAAATAAAAATGTATTGGTTACCGCTTGATAAAAAAAGTTAAAAGTACATGTGAATATCACACTAATGCACTGTACTGCTTCAATGTAACCTGAAGAAAGTACATTGAGGAACTTCACAAACGGACAGATCAGAATGGATTTATTTTAAAAAACATGTTTAATACTTAATGTGTGGCCTTCCATGGTGAGAACAGGAGCTGAAGGACGTCCTGCGCTGTCCCCGAGCCGCGCGCTTTCAGCTTCAGGCAAGTCGTCCTGCGCTGTCCCGAGTCGCACGTGCTTTCAGCCTCAGGCAAGTCCTCCTGCGCTGTCCCGAGCCGCACGCGCTTTCAGCTTCAGGCAAGTCGTCCTGCGCTGTCCCAAACCGCGCGCGCTTTCAGCTTCATGCAAGTCGTCCTGCGTTGTCCCCGAACCGCACGCGCTTTCAGCTTCAGGCAAGTCCTCTTGCGCTGTCCCTAGCCGCACGCGCTTTCAGCTTCAGGCAAGTCGTCCTGCGCCGTCCCGAGCCGCGCGCGCTTTCAGCTGCAGGCAAGTCGTCCTGCGTTGTCCCCGAACCGCACGCGCTTTCAGCTTCAGGCAAGTCGTCCTACGCTGTCCCGAGCCGCACGCGCTTTCAGCTTCAGGCAAATCGTCCTGCGCTTTTCCCGAGACGCGCCCGATTTCAGCTTCAGGAAAATCATCCTGGACTCATTTAGTATACAGATCCAAAGGCTGAAGTTCACGTTCTCATAAGCTTCACATCTACGGTAAGTCATCCATTCTCAGCAAGGACAGATGCGTAATTGAGGGGAAAAAAAACAACATAACTGTAAAGAAGAAAAATGCATTTTGGGAAATCCAGCCTTTGTACTAGACTGATTCTGCAAACAGGTCAACAGTCTTCCTGTCAGCTTTCAGATATTTTAAATTGCTTTCTTTTCCCTCTATTTAATGATCCTTCCTTTGCTGGGAGGGTCACCTTTGAATGTCGTGGCTGTTTTTTTAATAAAAGGCTACAACAGGGAACAAGTCTGTATGAAAATGTGCACAAGCCAAATCGCTTTTGGTGTCTGATTTTCTGGACTGAAGAGCAAAGGAAAAAAGGATGAGAGACACCTAAAGAGCAAGGTCGCAATATCTGTGATTGAGAATTAGCACATGGCTGCGAAGGACACCCCTCCAGCCATGTCTGTGTGGCTCCTGCACTCTGACACAGCAGAAAGCTGAGTTAGCAGCACCGCTACAGATACCTGACAATTGCAATTGCTCTGTAAAAAACACAGGGTCTCCCTCTTGGGTCAACAAAAAGCCAGACGAAAGGGGGTCTGGTGTCGTCCCACATGCCAATGGCGAAATTAGCTAACTCGCAAATGAACTGTCTGACAGCGAAAGCGTCGCTGAACTCAGATCTCACCATCAGTCAGCTTCCCAAGGAGCACGTCGCTGTCAACTAAAGGTCACAGCAGTGCTGACTGTCAAGTGAAGTCTCACACACTCCTCGGCACTGTGTGCTCCTGGCCTGGGGCAAAAATCTAATCAAGTCAGTGTTTGGATACCCAAGGTCACAGTCTTCTACGGTGTTTCCTGCTCATGGAATATGTCTTCAGAACATCATTGTTCATTATCAAGGGAGGAGTTTATAGTTTCGGCTGAAATCCCTGAAGATGAAGCTATATGTAGTATGATATTATGTACATGTAGTCTGCCTACGTGTATTACAAGAGCTGTCTGTGTTTTAATCTTATAGACAGCATCGCCGTTCTCTAGGTGACTAAATGTGCATGTCTTGTGTAAACAACTTAGTTCCGTGGGAAACATAGGTAGTTGTGCCTTAGGTTTTGTTTTGCTGATGTAAGCTCAGTTTTTCTTTATTATTTCTAGAAATGTTGCAAAATAAATACTAAGTCACAACTTTGAATTCTGGGTAAATGTCTTTGAAATCTAAGGCGGCAGTGACAGACAGCATCAACTGCGTTGGCTTTTAGCTGTTATCATGCCTAGAATCTGAATTAATCATGCAACAATGGTGGTTAACAAACACTTTATGCCCACTGTCTGTTTATTTCATTTTGGTCTAAAAAATATTTTACCCTGTACTACAGTGATGCTTTTGTTTTAGTACACAATACTTGCAATTACAGTATTAATTACTCATAAATCAAAAAGTTGACGTGACAGAAAAAACTGAAAGCAGATATGGAATCAGAAAAACTGATTTGGAAAAATCTGTTTTGGTCTCTGATGATTTAAAAAATTGTTTTTTTTTTGTCTGTTGTCCTGTGTTGTCCCTCTCCAGCTTCAACACTTAAGCACTTGTTTTGTTAATTTACACTTTCTTTTTACTGCCCATTACTTACTGGGACACCAGAATTTTAAATTTCAGCTCTGGAACAGCATTGCAAGCAGGGGCAAGGCACCATGCAATGTGGATTTCCAGCAAATCAGAGATGGGGACTGACTGTGTTGGGGGAAGGACAAAAAAGAAAAGGAGTGGGAAGGTGGACGTGCACAGGAGCTGATACTGGTGTTATCAAGAATACTCCAGTACTACAGGCTGTGTTACTGAAGGGGCAGACAGGGGACTCCTGGGCTTTGCACAGCCAGGCCCACCGAACTCCCTGCCCCATCAGCCAGTTCCCTGCCGCCAAGGGGTTTGTATTCATAGACATATAGTGTAGCGCCTCTCCATAGGATTACACCATGACAGAGGAGCTACATTTCTGAGAACTTCCACCATGTCCTGCTTGGACCTGGACGGCACTGCGTGTATGGAGCGGGCAGAGCAGGATGGGACAACGGCATTATCCTCACAGAGAACAGCATGTGTGCATGCTGCTGGTATACTGGGGGGCTGGGGTAAAAGATATGGATATGGGTGGAATGTGGGGGACGTGTCTCTGAGGGGTTTAATGACACCCCAGCAGTTCTGTTACCAGAGTGACCCATTGTCTGCTTCTGCAGTCACTCCCTTACTTTTACCAACATGTAGACTTTTCAGAAAAAAAGCTGACATTTTTCCTGCTGGGATGATACATCATGTGTCACAGAGCAGCCATTTATCTGCGGAATGCTGTCCCAGCAGCATGCGCCTCGGAGCCAGCCTCCGCTGAAGCCTTTCTGTGAGCTTTGTGGAGCAATGGTGTCAGGAGTGTAAACAAATGCACAACAATGTGTCTGTGCGTGTGTTCCTCCCGTAAACTGTGCTGGCACCAACCAGGACGTGGTGTCATAGACACAGAACAGCCTGGATCAGACATACAACCCGGACTCCGCGGCACTGTGACATCACAAGTGCAGCATCAGCCGTAAGACTACCTGCCGGTCACCCGGTTTTCGGGACCTGGTGCTAATGTCCTTCTTATGTTGGTCCAACTTTTGATAACCCTTAAGCTGATCCAGGGATCCACTTTTGGGGTACTTCTCAATAACCCATTTTTTGGCGATAGCTCTTGGTAGCTAATTAATTTCCTATAAACTACGTAATACAGAAATATGATTAGACCAAAATAATAATAATAATACAATTTGGACAAATTAGATTTCCAAAATCTTTTTAAAACACAGATCTGCAGTCATTATTTTGAAGACAGCTTTGGAATGTATTAATAAGCATACAGTTTATGATCAAACTACTGGCACTAAAGCAGACAAGTAAAAGCTCAGATAAGTAATAAGAGCTACTTTCCCAAGCACCTTAGACTCTCCAGAAGAAAGACTGAAAGCTGACAAGACCCTAGGAGAAGGACAGGTGAAGGTCACCGCCATCACCCTCTGATCCAACACTGCATTTTCTTGGCCTCTGCAAGGCACTGGGGTTGTATATTTTTTCAAATGGCAGTGATGGTAGATTTTAAAATATCAGCATCCAGAGGAAAAAGGCTTGTGCTCTAGATCCTTCTCTAAAGAGTAATGTTGTAAATCCCCTTCTAATCAGTCGTGCTCTAGATCATCCTTGAAAGATCCATGCTCTATATCCTCCTCAAAAGAGTAATGCTCCAAATTCTCCTCTAAAGAGTAATGACCTACATCCTCCTCTGAAGAGTAATGCTCTAGATCCTCCTCTAATCAGTTGTGCTCCAGATCCTCATCTGAAGATTCACTCTCTATATCCTCCCCTAAAGAGTAATGCTCTAGATCCTTCTCTAAAGAGTAATGCTGTAAATCCCCTTCTAATCAGTCGTGCTCTAGATCCTCTTTGAAAGATTCATGCTCTATATCCTCCTCAAAAGAGTAATGCTCTAGATCCTTCTCTAAAGAGTAATGCTGTAAATCCCCTTCTAATCAGTCGTGCTCTAGATCCTCCTTGAAAGATCAATGCTCTATATCCTCCTCAAAAGAGTAATGCTCTAGATCCTTCTCTAAACACTGGTGTTCTGAATCTTCTTCTAAAGATTTATGCCGCAGATGTTTTGAGCTTTTTCTCTTCCCTATCACACACGGTAAGCTGTGTAGGAGTACAACTCGAGATCATGCAGTACTATCCCTTTTTTGTCTTGTAAGTGGAGTGATTGATGAATTCAGGAGACAACATCCCATGAACACCACCGCCCTCTGACAGCTACACAGGCAGCTTCTGCTTGTCACATTCCTATAAAAATCATATCTACTGTATGAGGTGAAAAAATCCCATTGAAGTCCACTTAGCCTTTCAGACTGGGATACAATACATGGTACATATGCCCAAGCTGATACATCACCCTACATATGACGGAAACCCGTTATCATGCCATACAGTAATCAAGTGCCATGAAGTACAATTCAGTGGCAGCATGCAAAGGAAGAGACCACCGTACATGAGACCGCCTTCCATTGCTGGGGTCACCAGTGGTCATGACCCTGATGTAGTGACAGTACGTGGGGTACGTAGGAGTGCCTCAATTTATTGATGTCAACAATGGTCATGACCCAGACACAATGACAGCATGAGAAATGCATGAATGAGTCCCTACTTGCTAGGATTGTCGGTGATCATGACCCAGACACTACGACAGCATGCAGAGTACATGAGAGAGTCTCACCTTGCTGGGGTCACTGGTGGTTATGACCCAAACACAGTGTGCGTTATTCTCATACTGGACTGGGTAGTTTGGAGACGTGATGACCCCCTTCGGACCTCTTAGGTTGGATCCGCATGTCCTCGCTGCAGAATTCAGAGAGGAGTGAATTACAACGTGACCATTGAGCTGCTTGGAATGCAAATGAGATTCCGGGGAAATGTGACAGTGAGGTATCTGATCATGGGATTCGGGACTCTCTGTATGACCGAGAACCTGAAATATAATTTTTCCCTCACAGGCCTCGCAAAGTGGCATACACTATATACACAACAAATTGGAAAAACAAGAGGCATTTATTGGAATTAAAAAAACAAGTAGTAAATTCAATACAAATAAATAATTTAATTTGTCCTGGAATATACATGAAAATGCTTATATCTGCACGGGAAAGCAGGTATCACTGCAGTGTTGCTGAAGGTGTACAGAAGCAGTGTGGAGGCATACAGGTCTGGCATGGTACTCTGTCTGCCCTCTCAGTCCATGAGCAGTGTCGAGGCAGACAGGTCTGGCATGGTACTCTGTCTGCCCTCTCAGTCCATGAGCAGTGTCGAGGCAGACAGGTCTGGCATGGTACTCTGTCTGCCCTCTCAGTCCATGAGCAGTGTAGAGGCAGACAGGTCTGGCATGGTACTCTGTCTGCCCTCTCAGTCCATGAGCAGTGTAGAGGCAGACAGGTCTGGCATGGTACTCTGTCTGCCCTCTCAGTCCAAAGGACGCACTACTGAGCTGGTCAAATTCCTCTTTAAACTAAATGGATTATATCCCAGGTATCTGTATAAGGTTGTCACATAATAGATTTTTATTCAAAAACACTTTCATCTCTAGGTAAAAAGCTGCCAGCACATCAGCATTAAGTGTGCATGCTTCTGTGAGGCTGCCTGTGTAAACTACTTCATTTTGCTGTCAGTTTCCATTAGGATGAAAACAGCAACAGAGAAGTGAGGAACTACACAAACACCCCCTGAAATTAAAGGTAAATAGCAATACTGAAATAACAATCCAGATATGAACAATGTGAGGAATAAGTACCCATATTTGACTGTCTGTGTCACTGTCTCCAGTCTTTTGGACTGCGAGAGGAAGTCAGATTAGTAAGGAAAAGCTCAGGAGACCACAGGGAGAACCTGGGACCTTCACACATGGAGACGGACCTGACAACAAGCCCCTTTTTACTTTAAGCAGGCACTTTT
The DNA here is from genome assembly GCA_015164015.2 of Brevimyrus niger. Lineage (NCBI taxonomy): Eukaryota > Metazoa > Chordata > Actinopteri > Osteoglossiformes > Mormyridae > Brevimyrus > Brevimyrus niger. Next base: position 447,704 of record JAABNY020000063.1, read on the forward strand.
GAGAAACTGCAGAAAGTTCCAGAAACCTAAGCACAATCATCTTTTTAGGGCATCTCTCAGCCACGGGACGAAGTGGGCAGAGTAATTAAAGTACCGTCCGTAAGTGGTTGCCAGGTGACGCCCGACTAAAAGTGTCCAGGAAGCCCAGAGAAAGCTTGCAGGGGAAACTGTCAAACAAGGTATGCTTCCTGCACAGGCCTGTCACACTGCCTTCCCTCATGCCCTCTAATGTCACGGCCAGCTCCAAATCCGCCCCCCAGGCTCTGAGTGAACACAGCCCACAGACACACCCGCTTCCCACATGTGATCCAGGCTGTGTTTCAGTGCCCCCCCTGCGACATCCTAGCGACTTAACGGCGAAGACGAACCAACGATCTGACCACAGAAACGTTAACGGGTCTCGCGCGACTGCAGATTGATCTGAGGGCCTGGAGGTTTGACTGCAGTCATCTGACAGTCCTGTAGTCCTACAGTGGAAACCAGGACAAACCAAGTAAAGCCTGTTATCCAGAGGGTCTCTTGGCGGCCAAAGTGGCTGCATCGTCTCTGAGGAGGCCGAGTCCGTTCTGGCTGGTGTGTGAGATGAGGGAATGACCCCCCTATCGTGTGTGCATGATACCGGCTATACCGTGATCTCCCATGGCATCGACTGGCGATTGAGCACAGCAGATACGCAGAAGTGAAGCAGGCCTCCACTCCCAGAGACAAACCTGAGAGCACCGTATCTGTAGCTTTGGAGCTTGTTTATTGAAAAGTAATTTATTTTCAAGGTAGCCACTATAAATGAATCAGCACCGGCACGCAGGCGCCCCCAAACGCCAACTGGCTGCCGAGTCTTTCCCTGCCAGCCCCCCCCCCCCCCCCCCCCCCCCACCCCCCCCCCCCCCCCCCCCCCCCCCCCCTCTCAAACCCCCCCCTGCTTTGTCCTTTTTACCCAAAAGCAGACTCAGGCGTTAAATGTCAACAGCAGAATTCTACCTCGAGTTTCACCACTCAGGAACAGAACTGGGACATAAAACCGGGACAGAAGATTCGTTCCACTCCTGGACCAGACAGTGCAATCTCACCGGGCTGGCATTGCTTCTTGGAAGTATTTACATGCTTTTGCTCAAAGAACTCATTTCTCGAAATCATATGTAGTATCATAATCACAGAAGACACTAATGACATGGCCTATTCCAAAGATTAGTTTTCTATAAATTACATACCTATTTATTTCTCGTTATTACTCTTAATAGTCCCACAGACATTTATATTAACCAGAGATACCATTTTACCAATAAATAGGCTAAAACTGTCCAAATTTAACTGAATAAATCTAAATGTCTAGGCACACACCATATACTACACCAGGGGTGCCCAGTCTTATCCGCAAAGGGGCAGGTTTTTGGGATAACCTGTAGTTCAACTGTTCAAACCCAGGTGTGAGGAGGACTCAGCAAATCAGTCCTCTAATTAGTAATCTAATTAAGAAGTTGCAGCAAAAACCTGCACACACACCGGCCAATCTTATCGTTTGCAGATGCTTGTACTACACACCATATACTACACCATATACACCATATACTGTACTACACCATATACTACACCATATACACCATATACTGTACTA
>JAABNY020000063.1:522454-536975 GCA_015164015.2 Brevimyrus niger
TCTGTGCTCACACAGTGCAGACCTTAAATGAATAAATACACAGTGTCATTCTGCCCACTGTCTCAGGTGTCAGCCTAGCTGCTGAAAATGGCCTTTGTATTGATTTTTATGGGTTTTCATTCTATTTATTCACCTGCAGTGAGTCTGGAGAACTTTTAAGCCCCTGTTCGTAAGGTTTCCTGCACACGGAGCAATCTGGAATTTACTGAATTTTAGTTTAACATGCAAAATATTGTGAAAGAAGTCCTTTTGACTGGCAGACATCATTTTTTGCTCAATAAACTGCATACATGTATTAACAGTTAGCTTTAATTTTAACCTGTCAGTTCATTTTCATTTTCAGTTTCATTTTCCTGTCAGTGTTCCTGTGAGCATTCCCATATTCCTGTCAGTGTGTCTGTGATTATCACTATCAGTGTTTGTGTCAGTGTTCCTGTGAGAATTTCCATATTCCCATTACGTCTGTGATTCTCACTGTCCATATTTGTGTCAGTGTTCCTGTGAGCATTCTCATATTCTTGTCAGTGTGTCTGTGATTATCACTGCCAGTGTTTGTGTCAGTGTTCCTGGGAGCATTTCCATATTCATGATATGATGATCCAGTTTGGTTGTGATCATCACTGTCAGTATTTGTTTCAGTGTTCCTGTGGGCATTCCTATTTTCCCCTCATGTCTGTGATTATCGCTGTCAGTGTTCGTGTTGGTGTTCCTGTGAGCATTTCCATATTTTTGTGATTATTGCTGTCAGTGCACTTGTCAGTAAAACTGTTGGGGACCACTGCAAGAACCTGCTTATATTTTGGTAAGGATGACGAAACTGACCAGATAAAATTAAATATTAATACATTTCGTTTATATTCCTGAAACATTTATACACATACCATGTACGAGAATCATTATGCTCTGTAGGTGACCAAACTAAGCAAGGCAGGCAGCCAAGAAGCAGGCACCAGGAGAATAGCTAAATAACAGAGTTTACTAAATAAATAGGGAAAAGAAAAAAAAGTTTTTCTTCTTTGAGACAAAAAAACCTGTTCCCTGAGACTTCTGTGTGTACACATCCTGCACGCAGACACGATTCAGCACCTCCACATGCTGGAGTTTGCTCCAAGTGGGATCCATGCTGGCTCTATATGGTCTGACTATATATCTGTCCACTGTACATCTGTCCATTACATTGACTGTACATCTGTCCACCAGATTGACTGTACAAAATGGTCTGACTGTACATCTGTCCACCAAATTGACTGTACATTATGGTCTGACTGTACATCTGGCCACTAAATTGAGTGTGCATTAAGGGCTAACAGTATGTCAGTTCAATACATATTCTTCCTGTAAGCTTGTCATACTGATAAAAGTTAAGCATACGATTTTACTTGAGCAATAAAGGTACAGTCACAGAGGTACGTTTTTTTTTTCTAGGACGTGGGGAACAAACCAGAGACCAGAACCAGAGTGACAATCATCAATCAGGCGCCTGACAGCAGGATCAGCTGCCGAGAGCTAACAGCTGGCATGACCATGAGCAGTCCCTCACCTCCACGGAGCCGCAGGCAGCTCCACATCATCCTGCGTCCTCTCACCACCAGCCTCTCCCCATCACCCCATTTCCCCACATCAACCTGCCTCCGCCTAGCCCACACCATCCATCCTCTGCCCGACCACCACACTCTCCGCATCGCCCCACCTCCTCTTAGCCTCGGCCCTCTCTGCATCGCCCCACCTCCTCACCACTGCCACCCTCTCCACATCGCCCCACCTCCTCTTAGCCTCGGCCCTCTCTGCATCGCCCCACCTCCTCACCACTGCCGCCCTCTCCGCATCGCCCCACCTCCTCTTAGCCTCCGCCCTCTCCGCATCGCCCAACCTCCTCACCACTGCCGCCCTCTCCACATCGCCCCACCTCCTCTTAGCCTTTGCCCTCTCCGCATCGCCCCACCTCCTCTTAGCCTCTGCCCTCTCAGCATCGCCCCGCCTCCTCTTAGTCTCCGCCCTCTCCGCATCGCCCCACCTCCTCACCACCGCTGCCCTCTCCGCATCGCCCCACCTCCTCTTAGCCTCTGCCCTCTCCGCATCGCCCCACCTCCTCTTAGTCTCCGCCCTCTCTGCATCTCCCCACCTCCTCACCACTGCCGCCCTCTGTACATCTCCCTGCCTCCAGCTTCATAGTTTGCACCATTCCACCTCTGTCTAACCATCTCCCTCTCCATATCACTATGCCCTTTCCACAATAGAGCACTATGCCTCACACATTGTGCAGTCTTTTAGGCACAATGACAGATTGTCATTACGGAGGTACTGCGTTCGCTCGAAATGCCCACCCCGCACAGCACAATCTCTGCTGAGGTGGACAACATGGCAGTGGTGTGTCCTTGATTTGAGCTGTGACACCTCATGAGTCGCACGCTACCTCATTAAAACTCCCGATCTCAAAGTCAGCTGGGGGGAGGGAGGGCTTTCACAGCCGCCGGAGTGATGTCCTCACCAACCACATTATGTGGACTCTTGAAGGGGTAGAGAGCCAGACCGGAGATGCTGTGGCCTTTACTTTACATCGTATCTTTATATTTTTCCTAATCATCATGGCTGATGGCTGGGGTTGGATGTGATTGCCACCGATCATGGAAATGCGGTCAGCAATCAAGGCAGTGCATCAACTGATCTGTGCATCAACCATACATGTGAGCACTGCCGAGCCAACCGAAGGAGAAAGATGAGGAGGAGGAAGAGGAGGGACGTACATGTCAGTCTAAAGCAATGAGACAGATGGATGGACCAAAACATCGTCTGATGTCGAGAGACGAGCAGAGGAGGCAACACTGAGCCTCCCGTCTCTCCTTCCATCCTCCCCGTCTCTCCTTCCAGCCTCTCGTCTCTCCTTCCATCCTCCCGTCTCTATTTCCAGCCTCCCAATCTCTCCTTCCAGCCTCCCCATCTCCTTCCATCCTCCCGTCTCTCCTTCCAGCCTCCCAATCTCTCCTTCCATCTTCCCGTCTCTCCTTCCAGTTTATAAAGCAGCTGTGTGCGGCTTGGTTTTACACTGTGTTGTAGAGTAGAGTATAGGCTGGAAGTTTGTTTTTATTCTTTTTAATTTTCAACTCTAGTGCAGGTGTGACACTGGGCTAATTAACAGAGCCTGCACCTATTAATTGTTTTATATTAGGCAACTTGCTGCCTTTCAACAAAAAATCAGTGGGTCAGATACAAAATCTCATGAATGTTTGATCTAAGGATGACATTTCTAGGGTCAGGCACAACACAGCAACCCGTGTCTGGATTTTCATCATTCGGCAATGATTACTGGTGACAATCCAAGTGTTTCTCTCTGAGCCTGAAGGATGGATCTGAGTAAAAGCAGGAGATAGGTGAATAAGGTTCATTGAAAACACACAGACAGGAAAGGTCCCCATGGAGACGTTAAAGCGCCTGTTCAGTGTCCCACCTGCACGTGGGTTTCCCTCGGTGTCAAACAGCCAAATACGAAAGGTATCAATAACCCAGACAGCCAGTCAGCTCAGATTCTATTACATATTCAGCTATGATATAAGAAGTCTGCGTCTTTTTCCAGAGATATTCTCATATTAACATTAGTAGAGCTTCCCAAGTCACTGGTGACAGCTAAGTGATACTGTGCAGATCCCAGAATTACCCACCTCCCACCAAAAAAATGCAGGTTTTCCAAAAGCCTTGTGCTGCATTGGATGCTTTGATACTGGGCGTTGAACAAAGAGACTGTTTGCTTCCTGTTTAATTAGAAACGTGGTGAATGAAGCCAGCAGAAAGTTTCTCGCATTCAGCCTAATTCCAGCCGGTACTCTGGATATAAAATTTGAAAACAGCCTTTAATGCACTGCCACCATCTGAAAGTGATGTTTCAGACCAGAAACCTCTTCTGCATTCACTCTATCGCTGTAATGATGAAAAAGAGTAATTAAAGCGCTCTGCTGCTACACGATCTCCAGCCTGCCTCATTTGCTCTCTTGTATTTAATCTAAAAAAAGCAGAGGTGGGGAAAACGTGGTAATCGTCATGTAAACACGGGAGCAGCTCTTCATGAATGGTCGCTTCTCTCCGAAAACCTGCACTGTTTTTTTTTTTTTCGCGTGTCTCAAGATAATTATGGTTATGATTATGACAGGGAGAATAAGGTAAACTGATGTAAATAATAACAGAAGTAAAGTGGCCCTGAATATAGGACGGTTTCAGAATTACACTGCCCTGCCCTCCCCTAGTCAACCTCAGGAAGACCCCAAGGCAGCCTTAACAAGACCCCAGGCTGCCTCAGCAAGACCCCAGGCTGCTTCAACAAGACCCCGGGCAGCCTCAACAAGATCCCCAGGCAGCCTTAACAAGACCCCCAGGCAGCATCAGCAACACCCCGTGGCAACCTCAGCAAGACCCCAGGCAGCCGCAGCAAGACCCCAGGCAGCCTCAACAAGACCTCCAGGCAGCCTCAACAAGACCCCCTAGGAGCCTCAGCAAGACCCCCAGGCAGCCTCAGCAAGACCATTCTAGGCCTCAGCAAGATTCCCACTGAGCTGCAGTACAACTCCCAGGCAGCCTCAGACTTTGGAATCTGCAACAAGCAGTTGGGAGAGTTAGGCTGCATTAAGACTTCAAGACTTTAGATACGCTACAGTACACCTGCTGACTATTTACGGAATAGTTTAATTACGTATTAAAGGTACAGTAACTTTTAGCACCATGTTAAGAGTGAATATTTGAGCCACTGACATCAACATTTTCCTGAAATGGGCCTTGCATCCTTACAGGATTTGCAAAGTTTGGCATGTTGACGGTGTGGTGGGATCCACCCGACTTATTACGCCCGTCTCCAGTGGAGCAGCTCGGATTATAGCCGGCCGGCTGAGAATGGAAAGTCTTTTAGGTGCCACCGTTCAGAAAGATTTCAAAAGTGGGTCAGATTTGGCATGGCTGGCTGGTTTTATCACGACTTGGACCTTCAGCGGAGATGCAAAGGCCGTCCCAGGTCCGTAAGGACAATGCTGAACATTAAGGGGACTGCAAAAGCATTTTTGTTCCCCCTTCACATCAAAAGAGCCTAGCGAGGAAGTGAAGTGGCTGCAACTTTACATGAAGCGGCGCTAACTTTAAATTAGGAAACCAAAAAAAGCTGATGGCAGGAGATGAGCCCTTCCGGAGTTTCTAGCGAAACATGTGTTTCAATCAAAGCACACTAATGCCATTCTCTTTCTGCGGCTGCTACCTCGAGCTCCGCAGCAGTGAAACGGGCTCCAGTGACCTGCCTGAATGGTTTCCTTCCAAAACCATCCTCCTGCTCAAATTGCATGCCTTAGACTATGACCCAGATTCATTTTTCCATTTCCAAGCGACGGGCTCTGTTTTTACGGCTCCCCCAGATCTGTCTGCCACCACCAAGGACCTGAGGTGGGCGGTGAATCACACACGTCCTGTTATTTTGGGTGAAGAAACACCTTCTCAGACCTCAGCCGCTTGAATCTGCAGTTGGTCTTAAGGAACGTCTAGGACGTTGGTTGCAGAGACAAAAGCTAATGGAGAATTTTGGAGGCCATTTATGTTAAAGGCCATAGAGACATGGAGCACCTTGGGTGTGAAGGGCAGCTAAACGAAGGAAGGCCATGGTTATGGAATGGTAATTACATCCTAAAGGCTGTGTTCTTTTGAACAGAAACCAATCCCAAAACATTCAGTGTTTAATCCTGAACAATGCATGTGACAGCTACAAGCTTCCAGATTACCGTTACATTGGCCACACCAGGGTGGAAATTTCATGGTGTTTCGATCAAAGTTAGAGTATGCGCAATGTCCTGTGCTGAATGCAGAACCCCCCCCCCCCCTCACACACACACACACACACTGCAGTGCCCCTGCAACAACAAGCACAGCCCCCCATGACAACTTTCATGCCCCCATGGCTCCCCTAAATATGGATGCTGCTTGGGTTTGAAATAAATTTATTATTATTATTAGTATTCTTTTTTACATTTTATATTTGCGTTAAAATTTTGTGAGGAAAAATGACTTGATGCAAGTGTGCTGGGTGGTCAAGTCACTCCAACTGGTGAAGAGTGCAGTTATCAACAGAAACAGAAAGTCAAGATTCAGAAAGGAAGACAGTCTTAACAAGAAATCAGAGTTACATATTTGTAAAAACTGTAAAATGTGACTGCAAGGTGTTGCAATTATAACATCATTTTTCAAAACTGTATTTTGCTTATTAATGCTGAAAATCTTAGAGGGCTGTAAGGTCAAATACACCTGGCCCTCCCAGCAGAACAACTGGCTGCAGTCTGCACACCAAGCGTGAAATGCTAGGTCAGTGGGTGTGAACAAAATCTATTTTCAAAACTTAACCAAGCTTAATCAAAGATGCATGATCATGTGACTTAGCAGCCACTTTATGTCAATTTTTTACACACAGAGTAAAATAATATTCAACATATTATACTCAGGCTAAATAAAATAGAAGCACTTATCCCTGTGGTGCCAGGGATCGCTGATGTACGGTGCCTCAATGGGAACCGCCGTAATTCTTAGCATAAACACGGAGAAATGCTCATTCTTCAGAAATACAACAGCCAATTAGCAAATGAGAACAGTGGTAAATAGGAACAAAAGGGGAGCTCTGCAGGCACATTGCAAGGGGGGTGGGTGGGGCTTTGTACCGACCTATAGGAGCAGAAAGAAATGAACTGGGGGAACCCCCTGGTGATATGGGGAAAACATGCAAACTCCACTCAAATAGGCCAGGGGCAGAGACTCGAACCCTGGTCTCTAGAGTTGTGAGGTGAGTGTGCTAACCTCTGCCCTATAAAATGAATACTGATGGGTTTGGAGCCACTCTCATGTACATGTGGGAAATGCTGAACCTGAACATCAGAAGGCGCATTTACAATGCTAAAGTAGTATGTACAGCAAGTCTTAACAGGTGAAATCCATCAAAACCACGCCTTCAGAAAATTATTTGTTGCTGTGATTATTTAGAGAGATGATACTTGATCTGAAGAAGCCTGGATTGTTTTAATTATATGAAAATTAACATGGAACAATCTGTTGCCATGGTACCCCGTTCTCAGAGTAGAAACATCTAGACATCTCCAAACAAAGGAATTACGGAATTTGCAATTCATCTCCCTTCATACTGTCAGAAGATTCTTGTGTACATTACCGCCCCTACGTGTCTGTATTGCACCCACGCTGGCGTGTCTGCATGCTTGGCTTGGGATTCTGCCCCAGTGTTCATTGTATCACTGATTTAAGAACAAAAGCCTTCTCATTTACATAGGAAGGTCATAACACACAATCACCGCACTAACACAAAGAATTATGAAGACAGCAGATTGGTGAGGCTTCTGCTGATTGCTCATACCTAGTAAACACTTCACCATAACTTTACCCACATTCCTCACATCAAGCATGAGTTAGCAGCATCAAAACTCTTAAACTGCTAGTTACATTTTTCTGTGTAGAATTCTTTACTTAATTTCCAATGTCAATAGCTTAACTACCAACCGGCATCCCCTTAGGACCATATAAACACAGACACTATAACACGCAAGAGTTCAGGCTCTTCAGGAATGTTCCATGAACTGCAGCCAATGCTGATGAAAAAAGACACTTAAGACACTTAAGCAAGAAATTGAACAATGACACAAGATCAAAATAAAAAGGCACAACTTACCTGACACTTTGGAGCTCACATATACTGTATTTATGGTAGTATAGTGGTATTTGTAATCGTGTCAGTGTTATTTTTTGTCATAACAGTTAAAATGTACTCATTCCATTTAGTATAGTAGTATATATATATATATATAGTATGGTAAGTATATCTGAAATTGACCAAATGCCCCCTAGTTACCATAGTAATAAATGGCTTTTTAAATTTCAGCTAGAAACAACATGTCACTATATTCAGGGAACGTGCTCCCCGTCCGTCATTCCTAACGAGGTGGAGGCTTTAATTAGCCAGCGATGCGTGGCGTCAGCCGCAGGAAGCTGGAGGACCCCCATCCCCCCATGGCATTGACGTGGAGCTGTCTGGGGGGGGGGGGGGGTGGTGTCACAGGAACGAGGGACTAACGTGTCTGGACCACGGCGCAGCAGAGCAACTGGGCCGGAACCAACAACGCAAGAGCTGCAGTCTGAGAGGCCAAAGGCACAGAGGAATGAGGATGGAACTTAATCCCCAATGCAGCGGTGCTGGGTGGAAGCTTTTTAGGTGATTACCCCCACGTACGACTGGACTAGGCATGGGGGGGCTCAGCGGGCTAGGATGCTGTGTCCATGATCAGAAGGTTGCTAGTTCGAATCCCAGCGTTGGCAGAGTGGTGCCACTTACCCCATTTGTTCCAGGGACTGGCTGACCCTAAACTGCTGAATTAAAAATATGTAAATATGCAGGCCTATCACACTGTCCCCTGGGCCTCATAAAAGGATGCTTCGCACAGCGTTAAGAACGAGGCAAATTAAAAGAAATATGAAATTTGTGAATATATGCATTTATTGAGTTTTGCTTTGCCTAATGCTGAGACTTTCATTGACCAACCTTAAGGAAAAAAAAAACACGGGCAATTATAAAATCTATCTATGAACAGTCATCATAAATTAATTACACCATGTTCAATACACAGTCGAATTAAGACTTCAGCGTCTCGTTCTGTTACTATAATTATATTTTCTATCAGGTGTTATCAGCAACCACATTTGCATTTTGATAACAATAGGGCGTTTTGTCTAAAATCTAACGATTTACACGTGTTGGGAGATGATGAGATTACAGTCAGTCCTAATGAGCTATAGGCTATTTAAAACATCCATTACCACTCTTCCCTGTTCATTTCCCCACTAATCTGGGATGTTTAGTGTGGGGCTGTTGCTAGAGCAGCTGTAATTACCATAAAAATACAAAAGATGCATCCTGCAAACACAACACGCTACCCTGACCTTTGTTACAGTCACAAAACTCGCCCTGCCTGTCCTACCTTCTTCTGAGAGGCACACGATTAAAAGTCATTAATCTCGGCTTTAATGAAGGACGTTGCAGTTTTCTCACAGCTTCCAGGGCAGTCAGCATCAGCATTTATGACATATCTCCCATTGTGCTGAGCTGCGTCCAAAAGCTTGAGACTGAAACCTTTGCTTTGTCTGCAAGGATCTGTTGGGGGAAGACGGTATCGTCTGTCCCAGGCCATTCTATCTGGCTTCCAGATCAGAAAAGTGGCCTGAAGCTGGATGATTAATGACCCATCGCTGACTGCACATGGATCAACAGCTTAAAACAGCATGTAAACTGCCGAAGCTGTGCATGGAGATCAACAAGTGGCCGTCGTTTTTTCAGCGTCAGGATAATACAATATGTGTGGCACAGCCAAATGGGCTGTGACCCAAACAAGCCTGCGACCCAACGGGTCCTACAACACGAATGGGTTCTGACCCAAACAGACTGAATCTGAGGTTTATGGAAAAACAGAGAGCTGGTATGACTGGATCGTACAGACTGGATGGTGCCTTATTCCCTGGTCAGACCCTGACTGTGATCAGGAGGAGTGCTCCAATGACAGTGTCCAGGCAAGCCCGCTCTACACAAAGCTCTGGCCATCAACCTGCTGTCAATTGCTCCTTCAGGAGGAAGCCTACGTGTGGATCAGTCTGCACGGAACTTCATGTCAGACCAGGACCTGAAGATTCAGCACACCCTCGAACCCCCTGCCCCCTCAAACAGACCAGACCTTCTCGGCTCTTGAGCAACAGGAAATAACATGTTGGCTACCAGACAACAGGACTGATCATCTTGTTCCCCACACAACAGGACAAACCATCTCAGCCTGCAGACAACTGGATGGACCATCTTGGCCCCCAGACAACAGGATGGACCATCTTGGCCCCCAGACAACAGGATGGACCATCTCGAACCCCATGTAACAGGACAGACCAGCCTGCCCCCCAGACAAAAGGACGGTCCATCTTGACCCCCGGCCGACAGGATGGACCATCTAGGCCCCCAGACAACAGGACAAACCATCTCAGCTTCCAGACAACCAATACATCTCAGTCATCATTTTGACCCCCGGGCAATAGAACAAACCATCTCAACCCCTAGGTGACAGGACAGCCCATCCTGGCCCCAGGGTGGACCATCCCCCCCCCCCCCCCCCCGGGTGACAAAGTGGACCATCTTGGCCCTAAGATAACATTCAGCCTTACAGCAGCACCATCACAAATTATATTCAAGTCTGATGTCTGAGTGTCAATCTGCTGCATAGGAAACTGCATCAGCTGCATAATAAGGGCTGTCTGTTCAGCAGCTCGGCTGCTTCTATACAATTTGTTCTAAGTACCATTTAGACTCCCTTTTATTTTTAATATTTTCCACCCACACAGCAAAACTTATCACTGCTTTTAGCATAGAGGGCTTTTGTCCTGGGGTAATCAATCAGCCATTGTGCATATTCATAGCTGTGTCATTTTGCACACAACATACACAAATTAAAATTATAGATATGCATGTGTATAAAAGCCTTTTCCCTGACAAATCACTCTGAAAGCTCAGAATATATTTGGTTGACAAGCTACTCCATTAAATTGCTCATTTTTCTTGTTTTCACTCATGCCCAGATGCCCAGAATAGTCAAACAGAGACGGATAAGAGACGAGATTTGAAAAAAAAAAAAAACAGTAATTAAAAAATAATTAAACGACAATCACAATTAATTGTTCAGTGGCAAGATAAATTAACAATGTGCTAAGTTCAAAAGTAAGTATGAGTTGATCTAATTAATACGGGTCCTCGAAAATTATGCACAAGACGATATTTAAGAGAAATGAACGAGCTGAACTTTAAGTGAAATTTAAAGTGTAATTAACAGGAAGTGTGAAAGATTGGGAACGAAGAGTGATGAAGGCTGATCACACATAAACCCATTCAGACACACTCACACAAACAGATTAGGTATCTATATCTTTGTCGGGACTCTCCATTCATTTCTATGGGAAAACCCTAATTCCAACATTGTCACCCATGATCCCTGCTCAGCCCTAACCTTAACCATAAGTACCCTAACAAAATAAAACTTTTGTCATTTTTAGTGTTTTGATTGCATTCGCATATTTTTATAAAAATTGTGGGAAGCGAAAAACTCTTTATGGGGACATTTAGTTTTATCTGCCAACACCTTTCTGGATGTAAAAGCACACAGGCACCACTTAGCACGATTCACACACCGTGATCTGTCACCAGATCCGCAACACACATCACTAACATAACTGCTGCGGCTGCTTACCTGACAGCCACGTCACATCACAACAGAACAATGTTACCATTACCAACACCAATAACCGATTTCACTAACCAACTACCAGTGGCCCGTAGCAATAACTAACTAATCTTTGAACTCCAAAAATCTTTTGTGAAACTGACGTTGATTATGTTACTTCTTAAGATCACATGAGCTTGTGAAGCAACCACATCTTACAACGCAGGCAGTCAGGAAGATGTCAGAAAGCAGCACAGACTTGGGAGACTGTAACCTGGTTCTAAGTGATAAATGAGACAAAAAATAACTCATCCTCCACTAGCGAAATGGAGGACAGTCCAATGCAATCATCTCCATTATTTTAGCACTATTTTATCTATTTATTAGATCTGGTGCTGCTAACTCTGAATATTAATTGAAGTCTAAATATGGGCCTGCAATATCAACCAAGACCTGGTTATCCTGTTGTCACCAATAAGAGTCATTCATAAATCTCTAAGCTCACATTAGTCTCATTGTCCAACACGGACGGCTCGAAAACAGTTTTCCAGAAGATCCTTCATTTAAGCGACTTTTTTCAGGTGCCAAAGCAGATGGCCGAATTCCTAGAAATGATCTGTGAGGTTCCGCAGCTGTTAACCACTTGATGAGTGAGCCTGGCCCCCATTCTCACCCAGGAGCTCAAAGACACTCACTGATGTTCTCTCTGATGTTGTCTTCTTCCCCCTTTGTCATTCTTTCATCTGGCAGGAGTACAATTGCTCAGAGAACAAAAAAAAAAGACAATAACACGGGTTTGCTATTTCCTCATGCCTGATGGAAACAGAAAGGGGAAATAAAGGCTGTACATGACCCCCGTACCCCACTTACTCAATCATGTTAAATCAATGACCTTAACCGCGACTCCTCATCTGCCTGGAAGGCCGGTCGCCCACTGGGGTTGGTCACCATGATCAGTAGACGCCGGAGGTCATCATTAGCATGAGGACTGCGGAAAGTCAGAGGAGGAAGTGTAGACAGTGGCCTCCAACTAATGTCCCTCTGGCTATGGTCTACATGCTAGAGATCTGATCACCGCACGCACTTATACCTCCAAGCGCTGAAATAAGTCCCTTTGTGAACAGGAGTAGTCACCATGATGGACTCCATTATTCGCAAATGGGCTGTGATACATTTTGATGACAGGGAGTTCTCTCTGGTCATGACATCATCATGGCATCATCGCAGCACAGGGAAGCATGGCAATCTGTCTATGCAGTTGCCAGGACAACGGTGTGTCAGTTTCAGAGCTGACGGATAATTCTGGCGGCTGCCGGCACAGATAAACGCTTCCGACCTCACCGGCATATCCCAGATTTCCTGAATCCGGCTCTGGCCCAGTGTCTTGGCAAAACTGTCCCTTTTCATGAAAAGATGCTAATAAGCTGCTAAACCATTTTGCCCATTTAGTGGAAAGGCCAGTTAAAAGGGCCCCCACGATGCAGTGGTAGCGGCTTACGGCTTTCTGCCCTGCTGCATGATGGGATAATTCCCAGACATCACTGGACTCCACATGGAGGGGTCCAGACAAGGGAATCCATGTTTCTCCACAAGGATGAAGCCCAGGAAGACAAAGCGAAACCATGAAGGAACGGTCTGTAAGCCTTAAACGATGCTGGGCAGATTGGATGCCACAATTACTCCGATCTGCAGTCTCCCCCAGGTAACGTCAGCCCTACAGCATGCTCAACAACCTTTCAAGGGCGATCAACATGTCTATTTTCAAGACGTACCTAATTAATGCCGGCAATCTGAATGTCACCTTCATGTCCGCTCTCCTAGTCACCAAAATCCATAAAGAGGGATGCCTCCCCAGTCAAGAGGGACCCCCCAGGCAGCAACATATTTCGGTAGCTAGATTATTCTCTTTGTAAAGGCAGCTCTCATGGCAAAAAAGGGTGGGAGATCACTGCACTACAGAAATACAGCTCACCTGGAACCTATTCCTGCTGACATACTGAACGTCAGTTTTTATAAACATAACAATGACATCCCATCCTGACAACTCTATTAAATTGTTGCTTCCTTGTTTTATAAACAACGTGCTTGCAATAATAGCTATGTAACGTTCCAGAACAATCTGCCAAAGTACTAATTAATGTAAATGCGAAGCATTGTCATCGTCCAATTACTTGATTAGCAGACAGTGAGTGAAAACTGAAAGCATATTTTATGGATTACTGGGAGGTCTAGCAGGATACAGTTTTGAGCACGATTCCCAGCTGAGCCCAGAGAAGGACCTGATACCCACGAAACCTTTGAACAAACTGCCGTAACCAACAGTGAGTGGTCATGAGCGATGTCATACTCGCCTCATGTCCCATTTTGCTTTGCATCGTCTGTTGAAGGCGATTTCGAAAGATGGAGGGTGTGCGGTCCTGGGGGGGTGTAGCCTGGAGTGAAAGATGGAGAGTGTGCGGTCCTGGGGGGTGTAGCCTGGAGTGAAAAATGGAGGGTGTGCGGTCCTGGGGGGTGTAGCCTGGAGTGAAAGATGGAGGGTGTGCGGTCCTGGGGGTGTGGCCGGGAGAGAAAGAGGGAGGGTGTGCGGTCCTGGGGGTGTGACCAGGAGTGAAAGAGGGAGGGTGTGCGGTCCTGGGGGTGTGGCCGGGAGAGGAATTGGGAGGTGTATCCCTGGACTCGGCACGCGTTTGCTGCAGGTGCGAGCCTCATGTCAGATGTTTAACGGGCTCTGACAGCCCGTGACCATCCCTGCCGACATGATGGGAGTTCAGAGGCAAGCTGCCAGGAGGGAGAGGCAGTGCCAGCGCCTACACTGCATTACTGCCAGGGCAGCTGCTGCCAAAACAGAGCAGCATGACCTCACGGCTCGGGACGAGATGGACTCAGAAAACAGGAGGCAGGGAGGCAGAATACACACTGCAAACCGAGGGTATCAAAGACGTGCAGATCTTCCATACATCCATCTTTTAGCCAGGAGTCTATCCCAAACAGCTTGGGGAGCAAGGGCACACCAGGGGTGCGGGCAATGGCATAATAGCACGTAATAACTCCTCACGGACCCAGCATGCCCCAAAGGCATAGAGTGGGGGGGGGGTACTCCTCACTGACCCAGCACGCCCCAAACTCATAGGGTGAGGGGGGTACTCCTCACTGACCCAGCACGCCCCAAACACATAGGGTGGGGGGGGGGGGAGTCCTGAATCTGCCCCCCCCCGAGAAAGTGTGGTGGGGGGGGAGGAGGACATGTCGGGAACGCGGGT
>JAABNY020000063.1:544423-564005 GCA_015164015.2 Brevimyrus niger
ATGGCAAGCCTTTTTCCGTGGGGAATGACACTATTAATGGGTTTGATACAGCATTTTCAAAAGTATGAGGGGGTTAACATCACATAATAACACAAGAAAGTATAAAAAAGACGGAGTACAAGAAGTAAGAGCAAACAAAACAAATGACAGACACTCAAGCTAATAAATGCCAGGAGTAATGTTGTTTCAAAACTGTGAGAATAAAGAAGGATAAGTATTTGCTGCCCACTGTTTCACCCCTGGATGTGACCGTTACATGGCTCGGTATGGCCTGCTATATCTCAAAGCTTTTCCTTTTACACTAATATGAAAGCTTTGATAAGTACCCACTTCTGAGAAAATCGCGCTTAATATCACTGGTTGTTTTTCTTCACACAGAGGCCTCAAACGACTTCACTGGTCCCACTGTCTGTGCAGAGAATTACCGCTCTTACTGCCTGACAGGCACACCACAAATCTGTAAAAAGAAAATGTGCCCATGTACACCAAGGTAGGCAGATAGGAGAAATTATGTTTTATTTCTGCAAATAATCAGTCTTGGAGGCCTGGTTCCTAAGAAATGCTAATTAACTCCGCAGAAGAGAGATGCTTTTGATCTGCTGGCTTGTGAGTGTGAGCCCACCCCAAAGTCCCCACGCCTCTTGTCTGGTCACCCTCCCTCAAATTTATGCTCTCAGTTTCGTTATGCGCCAGTCCCAAAACCCATTGCGGTGACCGACCCTCCCTGCTCCCCACCCCCCTCGCTGACCTGCTGCTTCAGTGTGGGACTTAGAGGTTTATATTAATAATCTGGTTTCCTGGCTCCAACCTGTGTTCCATTTCTCATCCCCTGATAAATCTTTCATTCTTCCGTAGTCACATGACTGTTCGCCACCCCAGACAGATAAACATTAATCATCGTGTGTCTGCCATGGTCATAGCTGTCAGGAAAGGGTTACATGTTTGTGACTGTTTTACCGAGGCATTGAGGTGGTCTCTTCATATCACCATTCAGCCTCCAAGGCAGCACCTTCCTAAAATACTGATCAGCAACACTAAACTCTTGTTTTGTGGCTGGCTTTCATTACAGTACAGTCCAGTTGACCTACCCAAACAAAATGATCAAAATAAGTACCAAAACAAATCAGGCACCTTCGTAAAGTATACCATAAAGCGTAATGCTGTGCGTACACAGACGTGCAAGGTACAAATTAGGCAGACACAGATACTTCAGAAAGCAAAGTCATTTGAAAACAGAAGGGTTTTAAAAAAAAAAAAAAAAATCATCCAATTTTTTTTTTGTAATTGTGAAAATTCTCCCTAAATATATAAGTTAGGAGCTTGGAAAGGGAGGCCGACCAGCACAGCACGAACATGGTCTGGTAGGCTGGAGGCCTTTGTTCCTGAGAAAGCATGATTAACTTCACGGAAGAGAAGATCTTACAGTCGGGCACCGTTTGACCCTCTGCCCACAGGTCAAAGCGATGGTGAGTGAGCAGCAGGCTGGTAAATAAATGGTGGCCAGAGGCTTTGAGCAGCACTCTTAAGGGGCGGGGGTACCAAATCCAGAGGTTAACATGGGGGTCTGAAACCTGGAGTATCTGGGAGTGGTGTCAGTATGGGGGGGGGGGGGGGGCAACAAAGACTACACCAGCGCATGCAAACTTTAGAAAAATTGGAGCGGAGTGTTGACCTAATCAATACAAATACCCCTCCCATCTGTGGTGTCTTCCTAGGTATACCTGAGGCCATGAACTCACCCACACCCCACACATGCCCTCTTTCTTTTCCAGCAAGACTCCAATCTAATCTCATTTTCACACAGATTTGTTTGGAGAATAAAAACCATTCTGGTGCTCAATCAACAGTAGGAACACAAAACCTGGAGCAGCAGCCCAGCCTCTGCCCAGTAGAGTTAAGCCTAGAGGATGCTAGCACGTTAGGAACCTGGTGTTAGGATATAAGCACGTTAGGAGCCTGACACTAGGAGCCTGATGTTAGGATGCTAGCACATTAGGAGCCTGATGTCATGCTAGAATGTTAAGAGCCTGACGCTTGGAGCCTGACACTGAGGTCAGGAGCATGCACTGATTACAGTGCGTTGCCGTACCCACCACACGTCAAAACCACTTCAGGGATGAGAACCTGAGTGCAGCACCGTGGCGGGTGATATTCTAGGAACATAGGAGCCTGAAACTAGGAGCCTGAGGTTAGGAGTCTGATACTGAGGTAAGCCTTTTTCCATGAGAAAAAAGGTGAGGAGCCTGACGCTAGGAACCTGATGCTAGGAACCTGATACTAGGAGCCTGATACTAGGAGCTGCACTTTAAAAGCCAGATAATAGGAGCCTGATGCTAGGAACCTGATACTAGGAGCCTGAGGTTATGAGCCTGATACTTGGAGCCTGAGGATAGGAGCCTGCTGCTAGGAGCCTTATGACAGATAGTAATTAAAATGGATGAGGAGGTAGTGCTACCGTTTGGCAACCGGAGGGTTGCAGGTTCGAGCCCTGGGTCCTCCTGTCCCCATCGAAGTGTCCTTGAGCAAGACACTGAACCCCAAATTGCTCCCGGTGAGCTGGTAGGCACCTTGCACGGTAGCCTCTGCCACTGGTGTAGGTATGAATGGGTGAATGCGAGGCATATATTGTAAAGCGCTTTGGTTAAAAGCGCCATATAAATGTAGTCAATTTAGCGTGACTGAATGTATTCCTGTGTATGTGGGGGGGGGGGAGTTTAGCATGCTTATCATCCGGGGATTTGAACGACACAGACACACAGCACGACCCGTGGACTGAATCTCCGATCTGGGACGGGCTGACACCAAAAAATAGGAACCGTCTGTTAAACTAATGTGTCAGGTGTGAAATCATGCCCTCTGCCTATGTGCATGGACCTCTAAATGCACCCGGCTCACGGCAGCAGTGAATCACCCATTTGCTGGATGGTTTTTCTGTTTGCTCGTCGCCAGCATTAAACGTGGCTCAGACAGGTGTGCTATGCGACCCATTACCGGGGAAGACAGTACGGCTCTGGGCCTCTCGCCTCATCTGAAGGCGCCTCCATGACTTACCGCATGATCGCAGAGCAGGATCAACCTCTGCCTTTATTCAAAAAGTGCACGTAATGCTTCATGTTTGGATGCATGAGAGGGAAAAAAACATCAAATGATTCCTGTACCTGTCAAAACACAAGATCTCTGTACACAGATAAGTGCTACAACAATGTTATTATCTGACTACAATATACAATATTACACATAACACTGAAGATCAAGAGAGACAGGTGACTGGGAGGTTTTCCTTCATAATTCTCCTATTGTTCATGTCAGAGAATGAAATACATGCATGAATACATCATCATCCAGGTATTAGCTGGCTGTTTATAGATTGTGATGATTTTACATGCAGAAGGAGAAAGACATTAAAATCTCCATAGAAGCTCACATATTTCTGCAACTAGTTACGACTCCATAAAGGTGGTAAAAAATCAACCTTGAGACATTTTCATGTGCTCAAGGCCATTTTTGAACTGTGCTAAGCATTTTGATAAACCAAGAACATCTGAATAAATGCCTGATTTACATTTCATTTCCTACTGTACCTCGAAAATACTTGTTGATAATCAGCAACTCTGTTTTGCGTTAATATCTCCCGGCTATATTTGTTTAGCTCTGGAGGATTTTACAGTACCATGAAACCAAAGTCAATAGCTATGGACCGCCCACTCATCTGAAGAGCCAACCAGATGCAAGTATCACAAGGCCTTGTGTGTCATGTGACAGTTCCGGTCTTGGCTCCAGATCGCCTCGTATCTAGCCTCATGCATTGCTTGGATGTTACAGGCAGGAAATAAGTGGTCATTTAGCAAAATGAGCTATCTCCCTTCCATCCATGGACAGGAGCGCCAAAAATAAACACCTGCCAATCTACATACCTTGGGGATCCGATTCCCCCAGTTCAGCTGAGACTTCAGCAAACTGAGCTGCAAATCGCCTAATTTATCGTGACCCTAAAATAAAGCCGCTCTGGCAGAGAGACACACTGAGTAATTGTTCTGGAGAAGAACTTCCATCATCTGTGTTGAGGAACAGTGGGATGGTTATGGCTCCATTCCATCATTTTGAGAACTTAAGCTGCGTCAGGACAGCTTTAGCCAGATGTACAACTGAATTTTTTTTAGCTTTTGTTTTCATAGAAGCTGCCAGAAGGATCCTTTGAGATCTGGAGCACGGAGCCAACGGGATTGAAGGCCATGTTCTGAACTTAAGGGCTAGACGTCTGAAGACAAGATCACGAAAGTCTGGTAGCTAAAGTTTCTCAACCAGTCCTAACTGCCTATTGGCTGGAGGCCTCCTAAAACGCCACAGACGGCACCCAGTCCTCAGTGCCTTAGCAGTCATGCCAGAGTGTGTGTCTGAAGTGAACGACGGTGTCATCAAAACACAGGAGTCAGAATTACTACCCCTCTGTCCTCCACAACACCACCGTGACCCCCCCCCCCCCCAAGGTGACACCTGAAACCTTCAAAAGCCCAGAATGCAGGAGCACGGGGGCAGCTCACCTAATACAGGAACCCTGAGTCTAATAAGACATAAACCGGGGTAGGAGTGACTCACTTGGGGTCCCAGTTGAGGCTGACAGTGAATCATCCGCAGCCTGCACTGTGTCCGCCCAGTATCCTGCTCACAGGCGTGTCCAGAGTTGCTTTGCGGCTTACAGGACGATTCGGGTGTGATGAGGGAACCACAGCACTCAAAGGCATCCCTAGCAGATGAAGACGCCCCCCCCCCCCCACCACATCATCCCGACCCATAAAGTTCACCATTACATTTTTTATTTACTTATTTGCTTGTGGTTATAAAGCCAGTCACCCCCCTATGGCTGAGGGCTCTCATGGAACGAAAGCGCTTTTGTCAGCCCATAAATCACCATTTCTCCAGTAACTTCTGTCTCATCCCCAAATGACGTGCATTCAAACGGACGCATTTTGTAGTATTGGTGTATTCAGCACCAAGACAACAGCCGTAAAATCTGTCACCCTACCACTTACCCCTGGGGAGGAGGGGGGGGGGGGTGCTGGGGGTTTGCGGGGGGTTCACAGCAGCCCAGTCTACACCCTCAGTTACACCTTTGGGGCAGCTGAGAATGGCCCTTAGCCTGCACATAGCGCACAGAGCGGATGTGGGATTCCAACCAGCAATCCCTGAGATGGGAGGGCCACGGTGTAGCCCCCTGTGCTACCACACTGAGCTGTCAAAGCTGTATGTATTTCCCTCACATTGCCAGAAATACAGAATATTCTCCTGCTAAAGTGCCCATAAAGCAGAGAGATGCAACAGAGCCATTCGGGCATGATATTACCAGGGGCTGTGTATATCTGAACTGTTGGGTTAGTTTAGAGGTTGCAAAGACGCCCACTTTCAGGAAACTTGCTGCTGTGGTGACTGTCAGGTAGAGGAAGGGGCGGGACTTACAGTTAAAGGGAGAGGTGGGAGAAAAGACGGGGCTTAATGTACAGTGAAAGGCGGGGTTGAGGCGGGGCTTACAGGTACAGAATACAGTAGGTGGGGGAAGAGGTGGGACTTACAGGTATATAGACAGGTGGGGGAAGGGGTGGGGCTTACAGGTAGACAGACAAGAGAGAGTGGACTAGGTGCTTCCAGAAAGTGACCAGTAACAAGTTCAAGTCATCCAAGGCCTCAGGTTTGGTGTGACCCTGTACTTAATGAAGTCTAATGTGGTTACCTATGTCAGATCAGGGCGTGTTTACCTACCAAAGATCACAAGGACACCAGTCATTTATTGAATTGTTATTGAGACAGCAGTAAAGAGAGGATTTGAACATCAATCTCTCTGCAATACGTTCAGAGATAGTTGGACAACATGTCAGCTCATCGGAACGTTTCCTCCGGTTTAGGAGTCTAGAGGGCGAGCTTTAAATTTGCAGCTTTAACTCCACCCCCATAACTAACATACACACATCATGGAATTTAGCAGCCCCAGCTGGATGGATTCACATCTCATAATACTTATTATTAACAAATATTTAACACAGGCGTGGCTTAGAGAACATGATAAAAACTGGCTTTGTCCCTTACCTTCATAAATCGCCCTAAATCCTTGAGCGCTTACAGCGAAATCGGTGGTGAACCACAACGCCAGGATTGATCCCGTGCTCACGATCGGAGAGGGTAACATGAATCCCGACAGCCTGAAAGGTAAACACACAACATGGAGACAAGGTGAGTTACAAACAGAGGCATTGTGGGGAGACTGGCCTTCCCATTTAGGGCCGAAAGACGCCCCTCTCTGGCCAAATAATTAGACATGAACTTTATAAACTTCATCACTCCAGCAGTTGCTCAAACTGGTATAAATGCTCAGATACACCATCTGGGTAGCTGATTATGTTTCTCATACAAACGGCAGTCAATGTGAAGAAACAACTCAAGTGAGTCCAGGAGAAAATGAAGCTGCAGACTTTGATGCTGCAGTAGAGCTCAGAACAGGGAGAGAACGGGAGCAGAAGGGAGGGGGCACAGGGACGTTCATCTCGCTTTGCAGGAGAAAAGAACAAGAAAGCGGGGGAGCAGTCAGAAGATTGGGGCAGCATTAAGCAGCAAGATGTTCAGGGTCAGTGGCAAATAAGCAACAATGAGTAAGAATGAGACATTCATGGAGATTCATCTTCACAGGAATTAATTCTCCATTTTGGCTATATGTAATTAAAGGCTTGACAAAATCAAAACACTGGGATAATTATGAACCAACTTCCAGATCTAAAATCTGAGCATGAAGGGAAAAAGGGGCCCTACATCAGCCATCTTTCAAATCTGCTGCCTTCATTGTTGATGTGACCTTCCGGAATGAGTAACAAATGACTCCAAGTGTGACTTCACCTGACAAACTGAGGTTTGGGCACCCCCTATTGGCCACAAACAGTCACTACACTGTGGGGATGTAGGGCCCTGAAGCCACTTTCTGAATGGGCCCCAAAAGTGACAAACATGCCCCTGACAGGGCCCCCAGTCCTCTGATTTGACCCCAGCCTCCTGAGAGCATAGTGATCACAAGGCAAGGGTTTAATCCGCCCTCCCCTGACCGCCACACAGGCAACTAATTGGGCAGCCACTCCTTCAATCAGCATTAAGGTCTTCATTCCAGCTGTGGGCAACTGATTGGCACCAAGAACGTGGTATGATAAGGGCAGAGGCTGGCTACCCTTAATTCTCTGGTCAGTACGGGAACAAGTCCCACAGAGTACAGAGTATCAGAAACAATCAAAGTCAGATAAGTGGAACAGAAATGCACCAGACCTGGCTTACATGACTGTGGTGGCAGTCAGTTAATTAGATTGTAATTGTTGTCATTTGAAAAGTCCTTGAATAAACAGAAGTGTAACAGAAGCATGACAGATCTTCAGCACAGGAAATGCAGTGTAATTACCCATGTCAAGGGCGGCAGGCATATTTCAAACAGAGCAATGAGCAAAACAGTATTATGCTAATTCAATCACTCACACCAATAAGGAGAAGGTATGCAAATCAGGCAAAGGTAAAAGGTTAAACAGATTCCCCTCTGCGTGAGCCTGATAAACATCCATTCAGAAGTATAGAGTAAGAGTCACGTTAGCAATGTTCTGGATCAGAAATGAGCTGAGTAAACTTTCCACTGTATATTGAAAATGTTAATAGAATAGCTAACAGACAATGTCTCCCTTTAATTGGTTCTCCTAGCCGTTAATTTTGACTAATTTTGTTTTGGCCATATGGTCACTGAATGTACTCTATTTCTGAGCAACTCCCCTCAGGAATGCCCAGCTTGGGAGATTAATTAAAAATGTGAAAAAAATCAAAACTTGGGACTAAAGTACTGAAACTTCAAGATAAGAATCCCAAAGCCTTCTCTAGCAGCGTTGTGGAGAGAGGACATCCTTCCTGTGCATGTTTCCAATTTTACTGTCTGTCTTTTAATGGCTGACGGAGTCCCCAGGACTCGCTGTCACTCCACCTCTTACAGGAAAACATGTCCCCGCCTCGATTTTATGTGATGAACTGACATTATTATGTGGCATCACATTCAATAAATCCAATAGATGCTTAAATTTAGTGACACTGCAAAGAATGGAGACTTTATTCAGGTCCAAAGGTGAACAGGATGTAACAAAATACTGTAAACAAAAGTAGGATGACAGCCAGGCAGAAAGGTGAAGTGAATGCATTTTGCAGTGTGTTTCCAGAGAACCGGCACAGTAAATGCATCTTTTTATTTTTTAGCCTTTGTGCGAGACAACAAGAGTTTCTGCAGGTTGTCTGTTGGGACCCCCATAGATCAGCTTCATCTCAAACCACCTATTTCAGTCCCAGCTGCAGTGAACATAACCCTATGATCCGTCACGGCGTAAATGCCGTGCGACATTGTAATGTGAACCTAGAGGAAAGTACATCGCAGCCTGTGCTGTCGGAGTGTAACAGGGATGGGTTTTAATTTCCAAAGGCCAGTTGCTGCTCCAAGGTCAGTGTGGAGCGACAGTAGATCAGGCACCAAACAGAATGCTGTGGAAGACCAAGCCATGGGTCACAGACTACAGGATTTGAAAAGTAAAACAAGCCCGTAACTTGAGCAATAAGGTTAGGGCCCCAAGGGTCTAAGGATGTGACGCAGGTGCACCCCATCCAGAAAAAGTCCATTTAGTATTCAAGTCGGGGTGGGTGTGGTGGTTCATTAGCAATTCTGTGTGGTTGAGTCTGAGGTCTGAGAAGCCATGGTGCTCAGTACATGCAGTAAAACAGTTAGGAAATCAAAGAATATTGTCAGGATATGAGAAGAGCGGAGAGCTTCTGAAAACCTTACCAGATGCGACATGTCTAATAAGAAAGCAGCTATAATGTATAAGGACAGAGTGCTGCGGGCAGCTAACAGGCACGCGGCCCCCAGGTCCAACCCCCGGGGCTCCATCACCCACTGTCTCTGGGAAGCGCACTTCAGCTGGCTTCCACACCAGCTTTCCAGCATCTTCCAGCATGTTCTGTATGTCTTTTCCTTTTAGAGGATGTCTTTGAGTATTAGAGACCTTCTCCCGCATGCCGCCGTTCTCCCCCCCCCCTCCAGCGGGAGCGATGGAGGCATTACGGGATAATCAGACACGCGGAGGTGGCGATGACCCTGACATCCCATCTCACATTAAGTGTTAAACGATAAAGGAAAAGAAGGAGAAGCCTTTTGTTCTGAGCAGCGAAAAGGTCTTTAAGGCTCAGCAATAAAAACGCAATGGCATGGAAAACAAACACACATCAGCTTTCAGGCCTTATTGAAAAGTCATAACTTTCCAAAAAATAAAAAATAAAAAAATCCAGGAAGGGCGACACGGGAGCTTTGCGCCAATGGGCATCCATTGTTTCAGTGGAATATGTTATGCTTTTTAATGGTGTGGTAACGAATAAGTCATTCAGTAGAAACTAACAATATTTCAGGTACAGTACACAAAGAGCACTTTGGAGGCTTCAGGGCTGGACCAGAACAAGGCCTGAATGATTCTGAGGGCAGTAATGCATAACTGGGTTCAACTATAGGACATGAAGCAGGCAGATTTGGATAACAGATGTACAGTAACTTTACTATATTTTGCTATGTGTGAATCTAAAATTAACATCCTTCAGTAACAAAACAAGGCTTGCCAGTCTCCCAGAATTTTTTTTTCATAGCATTAAGGCTTCACGGGGAACAAGAAATGAAAAATGGGATCAGGGTATGAGGGACCTTCCTTTAATGTTGAGGAAAATCTAACAAACTGTCCACATACAGCTTCACACACACAATAAGCCCACATATCTGACGGTGCCTTAGTCACTGATATTTTTTCACTGAAGGAGTTAATGAGTGTTTAGATACAGCCGACTCAGCAAATGTGTGTATTGACACTTCATCTATATGCAAGTCCTATCGGATAACTCACCCGCCGTATGTCACTTAATATTACAACCTCTCAAAAAAATAAAATTGCGTGCCCATAGTAAACCACTTCATTTTATAATGGCCCTTCCGCCTGCCTTTGGTGCCATGTTAAGGGTCATAGGGCTCTCATAGCAATTAAACAATTACTCATATAAACCTATTTATATGTGTCTGGCCTGCTCTAGGTTGTGAAGCAGACAGCCTGTCAGAATAAGACCAAGGTCTGAAGTACGTATTCGGCATCACCGAGTCTCGCCTCGTGCATAACACGCACGTCTACCGTATTACCAATCTGCACTTATCTGTGCACCATTTCTCACCAGAAAATATTCTTCACACTCAAATCTCAACGACAACAATCACTAATTCCTAGTCTGTACAGGAGGGGTGCTGTAAAGGGTGTGAATGTTAGGACAATTTCAAATATAGGGGCCCAAATTTAAAATTTGGAACACAATTAAATTAGTCTGGATTGGGGGCTCAGTGTTATATGCTTTTGAAAGGGCCAAAATCTACTTTTTTATAAGCGCTAAAATGCTACTATCTGCATTTAACTAGCTTTGAATCACAGAATCAGCGTAGTGACAGGCTACACATCAGGTGAACTTTGGAGGTGACACACGTAGCGCATGAACAGACCACAAGGGCCCGGCCTGCGGCTCTCAGAGCGAGTCATGAATGTGACCACTCCCCAGGGGGGTCCAAATGGGTGCTGAGCACAGAGGATTTCTGCAGGCGATCTCCTCAGAAAGAGCCCCTTTGTTTGGTGTGACACATCTCCCGCACTATGGAAGCACCCGCAATAATTGTGCCGCTGAACACAAATGGCCTGATTAGAGGACGTGACCCTGAAGTGGCCACTTAGCGCATGCCGGAGTGCTGCTCCAAACTGGCCGTCCGCTTTCCTCCTCAATAACGGGCGACGGAAGCCCCGCCTCTGAAAACTGCTAGCGTGAGGCTAATCAAATCACAAGCGTGGCTGTAATCGGATTTGGCGAGGGGATGTGTCTTTAGCTGGAAGAGAAAGGATGCAGGATTAATTATTCGAAAGAGGCGGTGTGAAGTCCATATTTTTCACATTCTGTTGTGTTTTGGGTTCTGGCTGATGGATCAGAGAGGATAGGACTGCAACACAGTGCACTTGTTTCACGGATTATTCCTTCTCTGCTGATACCTGCATCGCAAATTATCCATTTGCTACTGCTACACTTGAGCTCCCTTTGTCAAAACCTGTTACAAATTTGAACGCCTACGTAGGTTTTGAAAGCGATTAGCTGGCCGGTAGCACGAGATGGAACCTGGAAATCGGCAGAACCGCTGACAGACCTGTGGAATGATAACGATCCTGCTGCCAGATGGAGCAGGTGTTTCCTGCCATGCGAAACGCCCAAAGCTACCTCTTCTTGACCAGATAAGGGCCCAATGTGTCTTTGGGGCACCTCAATCCATCACAACCATGAAATTAATTCGAGATAC
The DNA here is from genome assembly GCA_015164015.2 of Brevimyrus niger. Classification (NCBI taxonomy): domain Eukaryota; kingdom Metazoa; phylum Chordata; class Actinopteri; order Osteoglossiformes; family Mormyridae; genus Brevimyrus; species Brevimyrus niger. The sequence goes on from JAABNY020000063.1 coordinate 555,834, forward strand.
AGAGAACACATCAAACAAACCTTATCATAAGTAGCCGTCATTCGCTAGGTTTGTTTGTTTGTTTATTTATTTATTTATTTATTTAAGATAATGCAGTGAGTTTATAGATCTTGCAACCTGTAGTTTGGAAAATCCACAAGCGTAGAGCGACACCTGCTCCACAGCCAGGCTGCTGAATGGATCCCGGAAAACGGCACAAATCTCGAAAGGCCTTGCAGCCGATTTCATCATGCCCACATATAAGTATTTTATCAGGCTTGTCTAAGTATTGTTTATTTTAAGATTTGTTGGTTTTCATCATGGTTTAAAGATTGATCACAAAAGGCTGGATATGTGAGATTGTGCTTCGAATGTCTCATGCTTCTGAATCCGATTGCCTGATAGATTTATTTAGTCTGATTCCGTAACACCTGAAGAGTAGACATCTTTACAGAGGGATGTGTATAGCCTTGAGCACCGGTGTCCAAACACGGCAGATGCATACAGGGAGTGCCAATCCTGATAACGGCAAAATCACTGCGATATCCTGACAAGTGCATTTGGTCTCGTTTCAGAAGATCCAAACACTTGGAAGGTAAAAAGAAAGGCTCATCTTCACCTCCTTCACCCCAGACAAGACCGTCTTTGGAGAACGAGACGATGAATAAGCCAACTCGCTATAGGCTGCTCAAGGTTAAACTCCAGTGAAAGACACATAGACCATGGTACAGAAGAATATGGAGGATGACAAAGATACACTCTACACACCAACTCAATTTTTCAGCACCATTCAACCCCAACCTCTTCTGGTGGCCTCCTGACAGGATAAGTTGCACAATCGATGGTGCCCATGAGGCGAGGAGGCAAAACACGCCAATTTCACTAAGATGGCCAGCACTCACTGCAAAACGGTGATTATCTCACTCAGCATTGTCATGCAAATGGTCCTTGAGACTTACTCAGCCCACAGCCCCATTAAAGTCACTCCATCCCCGTATGAAGTCCCGTTTTCCATTCATCTGTTTGCATTTCCCAAGAAGAGTCAACAGCATGCTAATGGACGCCTTTGTTTTTACCCATGTGTCCTTTCATTTGGGAATCGTACCAACACAAGTGAAATAAAGCCAATGGTCAGCTTTGTAGAGCCGTCGTTTACGCAACGAGCTCAAAGAATGAACAAATCAATCATAAAAAACACCAAAAATAAAGAGCCACCCACAGATTTTCAAATTGTACATTCCCACTTACATTTTTACCACACTGAACACGTAGCAGCGTAGTCGCATGCTGTCTGCCTGGGTACTGCCTGTTACAGGAAACAAGGCAACATAAATGTTCAGTAAGCTCTTAGCACATGGCGTCAGAGGCCCCTCTTAGATCCAGGTCCAGCTTTGCCGGTGACATCACACTCCACTCAGCCACCAATTAATATTGTTACTGCTTTCTTATTAAGTGGGAACACTTTGATCTCTCAATGGAGCAGTAGTAAGACCCTACTAAAGAAACAAAAGGCAAACAAAAATGTTCAAAGTTTTGACTGGAGCAAAGAAAGACCTTGTTTTCTATGAATAAACAGTGGCGGTAGGACAGGAATAGGACCTGTGCATATCCAGGATGGGAGGGGCTCTAATCCCAAGCGGATGTTTCCGAGGACACCGAGATAGCACTACCCCCAACAATTAAGTCGCCTTTTAACTTCAAACGACATAGTTCAGGGATGACGGTGACAGCCTCCGGCAGCTCTGAAGGCTGCACTCCACCACGCTGACACCCAGTGTCTGTGGCTGCCTGGTGGTCAATGATTTCTTCACTGTCATTAGCACCTCCGTACACCAGCTCGAGCCGTTAGATAAATGAAGACACAAGTTAGTTATGCCAAAGAACTGTTCCTGGGTGACTGCTTTGGTTCATAGTTATTTCAAATATTTCTTTTGTGAATCAGGCTCACAAATGCAAGTACAGTCTGATAGCTTCTGGAGAAACCAAAAAAGACTCTTAAGAAGTGAAATGTAAGCGTGCCTGCGGCTGGTCTCTGTCACTCTCTGCAATTAACCTTCTGAATGATTTTTGGGTCCACTTGTCCAAGGTCACACAGCCAGGAAGAGCTCTTACATACGATCAGTATTATAACATTCTGTCACTAGTATGACTTCCACAATGGCATTCTCCTCCAGCACCGACCTGCTCTTCACATATGGGGTCCATTGGGGTAGCGTTGCGTGGAGTACGGGTTGTGAACTTGTTCCACAAGAGGTTTCTGCGCCAGGTTCAAGCTCTGAAGAGACTGCTGTTGTACCCTTCAGTAACCACTTCTGCTCATATCACTCCAGTAAAATATTCATCTATGTAAATTGCACTGCATACAGGATGGAGCGGGGCCTTCGCTGCTGGGGCTTAGCTCTAAACAGCTTCGCAACATGAGCATCATGAGCGGTTTGAAGGTGGACAGATGACTGCAGGATGGATGTACTGCTTATTTGGAGAAAAGTACAAAGCAAATGAAGAATCTGTAAGTGTCGGTGTCAGACAACTGAAAAGAGGACAGCCGAGGAGGACATGACGATTGAAAACTTGGAGTGAGTCATCGCTGTGGCGATCGCCGAGTTTCAGTCCATCTGCTCGGGAAGCTCTGGCATGCGGGGGCCACGTGCTCTTGTCTTCAAGGTGCTCCATCATGTTGCCACCCCGAGGAGCATCTCCACAACATGGCCCATCTGGCAAATGTGGCGGACAGATCAGGCTGGGTCCTGACGGCTGGGAGAGGCACCACCATCCATACTGGGCGACCGACCCGAGAGGACACCTCTTACTGCATGTGCTGTACACTTTAATAAACAAACACAAAATGCATCCTGAGAACTCCATAAAATTATATTTTTGTTATGCATCACAGTTTTGAGCTCATGTCTCAGGCTGAAGGAGACCTTTCCTGAGATTTTTTAGCTCCCATCGTACTGCTTCACCGCAGCTAGGCTGACATGTATGTAATGAGCTTTGAGTAAGATCTCAAATGCTAAAGATTTGGGCGACCACGACATCATTAGCGGTAATACTCCGAGAAACCAGTAGGGTGAGCCACAGAGAAGTCTGCAGACCAAAGAAATTCAAGTTTAATAAAATCACTTGGTAATGTGTCATTTCTCAATGGAAAATAAGTCTGCAAGCGCTTCTGCCTAGACCTGTAATGTAACTAAGACCTGTAATTTATAGGCTTTTGTTTGTATTTCAAGGCCCATTCACATAATTCAGAGAAACTCAAATCTGATAGCATAATAGAATAATCAAAGTAACATATGTCGTGATACAAGCCAACGCGGTCACAGAACGCGTTCAGACACGACCACAGCTGTGCAACATGTGTTTATTTTTCAAAATTAAATTTTCAAAATTATTCTAAACATAAATAAAACAAATTCGTAAAATTAACTTGAGCCTACTGAGAATTTAACTTAATATGTGCAATGTGATTATATGCAGCTCAGTATAAGCACATTACTTTTATTTGCATTGTTAATACTCACCCAAATGGCAATCATCCTTAATAAATACAATAATAACAGCAATCCCTGTGTGTGGTACAACGAAAAAAAAGTATGCAGAAAGCTTCATTGGGAAACGAAGTTTCTGTGAATAAATCTATTAAATTATTTTAGTAAAATGATACAAAAACTTAACTATGAAGGACATCTTTAATTTAAGTACATTACATGGTATTAAAATATGCCCCAAATAGAATAAAAGCATGAGGAGCAATATATATCCCAAGATATACGACTACATTCTGTTTGATTCGGACATTGATTGTTGCTTTAAAATTTCACAGCAATCATGACTTTAGTTTACTGAAATAAAACGCACCCAATCCTTTACAAATCACTGGAAAAGGAACGATTTTTTTTAATTGGCGGTTTTTCTTATTTATGTTTCTTGTAGATTATAAAGGAAACAGAAAAACTGGAAGCGGATTCAGGTCTTTTTTAAACGGGGAAACGATAGCGGTTATAAGGTGAGAAATATAACGGGCGGAAATACGGAGCTACTTTCCTTACGTTTACATTTAGTTTATCAAATTGATTTCATGCTTTCCTGCAGATATTATAATTTGCCGTGATTCCTGCAAACGAATCGAAAAGACATCTCCACAAAGGCCACCTGTTTTCCTGCAGCGTTACACGGCAGTAAAAAATGATGCAGGAAGCGCTGCCAAGAGTCACAAAAAAGACACAGACAAGCAGGGGCGGATATCCATCGTCTGCTACGGCTTTCATAATTCACCCCGGCGTGATCTGTTTTATTCTGGGAATGTCCTGCCAAATGAAAGTGACCGTAAGAACGCTCTATAATCTAAAATACCAACGCAAAGAAACCGTACGTGTGTTTTTAGCTATATATAATAGTTATATTATATATAAACTAGTGAAACTACTCCACAACTACCTGGAAAAATACCTTGTTATTAAGGAATTAATAGTGGCCCAGTTTCCTTTTATAATTATTCTGATCTGCGGTCTTTATATACATCTCCTCACTCCTCCCAGCTCTGGGTGCCAAGCCTGTTTTTTTTTTAACTTGCAATATGTCCTCTTTATTATATAGTGCAGTATTTATACGGCTTTATTGTAGTTTCTCCTAACAAACCGTAAACGGCTTCCACGTTTTAAGCAAACAGGCGAGCTTTAGTCGTTTGCCAAATCCTCTCTCCCGCTGAGTTTGACGGCAGTCTGGAAGGTGACAGGGTCCAGAACGAATTAATGCCGTGGCTCCTAGTATTGACATAACATGTGGTGATTCAGCTTCACTGCAGAAGTCTATAAAGTGTGCCGCACGGGTCTGCCTGGCCTCCATTAATCGTCATAATAAATAGACAGGACAAATGCACAACAGAGCAATAGAGAGCAACAACAGCGGGGTTCGCTGCAGAAATCAGCCATTACTAAGGTACTTTAACAGCGAGTATTTTACATACAATAAGGCAAATATTCAAAAGTGACTTGCAATTCATAAGACCTTAAAATAGGCCACATAATGTTTTATATCTCATCAAAGTGCTTTACTCCACAATGAAGATAAAAATTTAGTACTGCAGTAGCTTCTAGCTTAGATTGGTCATGCACAGAGCCCGTACATCCCCCTGATGACAGCGGTGAGGCTCGCTTGGTGTATCTGGTCCAGTGTGGGAGATACCGTTTGCTTGGAACAGATCAGTGCATGCACGCGGCTCTCAAGTCGCCGCTCTAGTTATCTGGCAAACAAACCCTTCCAGCATCACTTAATCCGAGACCAACACGGACGTTCTCCAGATAAACTAACACCCTGGTCACGCACCCTGAGACGAGAGAAGACAGGAAGTGAGAAAACTCCGTGCTGAGCTCTGGGCTTGTTTGCTCTTTTCATGCTCTTGAATGGTTGTGTTCAGAATGGATTTGAAGTACCTACACGTTCAAGGGGATGAAAGAGGCAGCATATATCAAGAAAACATAACGCGCTTTCATACTCACGTAATTGCAACATTCCTGCTCAGACAATGAATACTTAACATGATTACCATACACAGGGTGCTTGAATTACCACAGCCCTCGCTAGCGACAGACATGCGCTAACAAGTGCAGGCGAGAGCGTCCTACCAAGATGTCAACACGTGGCACAAACAGTCTCACACATAATCTTATGAGGCTGCGTGGAGGCCTCACACCTCTAGGGTTGTGGGTTTGAGCCCTGCATCCGCTCTGTGACTCACCAATTTCCCTAAGCTTGTTTGCATTCACTCCCCTTACCATGGTAATATCATGTCAGAATGGTTGTACTGTATTTGATTGCATGTTACATTTATGGTATTATGATGTACACATGGTATATTTTCCTATCATTTGAACAGTATTTTATTTTATACTATGGTATTTTGTTCTGTTACCATAGTATTCTGTTATGTTCCATGGTATTTATTTCCAACCTGTACTGGTACTATGGTATTTAGCATGGGCATTGTTAGGTGTGATCCCTTGGGGCTACACTGGACTGTGATCATTTTAGTTATACTGGATTTGGTGATGGAATCCGTAAATTTCATCTAAGCAACTCACAGAAATCAGTAACTATTTTTTCTAATAAAGACATGGTTAAAAATGTGAACAGTTTTATTTCTGTTTTTTGAACATGCATTTTGATAAAAGAAAGTTTCATTTTTTGCCATTGAAACACTTATATTGGTAAGTGGGTAATTGGTTTTGATGCATGCAGCTATTAAACTGTTAAAGTGTTTTCTTCACTAAGTCAAAACAGATACATTTAATGCATGGCACATTTAATGTAATTATGATGTCTAATTTCAGTGCTGTATCATTAGAATGGTAAACAATACATAAATACTATTGAAAGTAAGCTTATATTACCAGAGTGTAGCATATTTAAAAGCAAGTTACCATGGTACAATGCAAAAAGCTTAGCTGATCACCATCGTATTTTAACCGAAGATACATTGTAATACTATGTAGTATCCCGTGGTATATAGTTGGCCAGATTACAATGATTTTACCATAGTGTTACTGCTATGCTATCATTTGATGGCAATACCATAATACTTTTTTGCAAGGATCTCATCCTAGGAAGACCAACAGATTACAGACGACCCCTCTGGATTTCACGAAGAATCAGAGAACAAAGCCATTTTGGCATCCAGGCTACTCTTAAAACATAACATAGGAAGACTCTCAACAAAACCAGTTTATGACTCATTTAAGTAATTATATGCATCAGGCTTTGCATATTGTGAGGTTATAATTATGATTAAAAGCTACTAATTAACTACAAAGAAGGCCACACAATAGCACCCATGCTTATTGGAAAATGATATATTATTTGACACTTATTTGAAATTCACAGAAATGGATGAATAGAAAGTGATCATTTCTCTGTGTCGATATGTGGCACTGAAATGCCCCAGACTGCACCTTGTAAAACAATATCTTTGTGGATGGCAGGGGGCATTACTCAAGTGAAAGGATGGCAGGCAGATGCCGGCGTGTTGGATGGGGGTGTGGAAGTGTAGGTTTGACTAGGGAGAGGGTTGCTCCTGGCATGACCTACAGAGCCTGGTCTGGGACGGCATCAACAAGGCACAGTGAGGAAGATTCCAGAGCCAAGCATGTCATTTTGGCACGATGCAAGAACAATTACCTTTGGATATGTCCTTTGGGAATTATGAAAACCAAACTGGAAGCCAGGCTGGATTTATTGGGAGCCAAGAAATGGCACCATGACATCTTACCTCCATGTTGAACACAGAGAATCCCATCACCTGTCTGACCAAAAATGCTACCCCCACTCTTGTCTGCCTGACAGCTCTAGCTGAATATTCTGTATAAAAAAATCTGGGATTTCCAAAGGACGCCACGTCAGCTTTAGCTTCCACATAGGTGTATTATTAGCAAGAAGATGGAGGGGACTGAACAAATCTGTGTTTCAAGCATGAAAAACCAGGTCTACCTTGAATTTATCTTGAATTTCTGAGACAGCGTGTGCAGTACATGGTGGCATCCTTCATCAGTGACACCAAACACATCAGTCTTCTATGAGCACTTACAGAGAAGAACACCTTTAATCTATATTAAATACTTACTGCCAGTTGCTGGCATCTACAGCTTTTGACGTTTGGTGCTGATCACATGCTAGGTAAGACATATCTTGAGAATGAGCCATAATTGATCTTCTTGGAGAAATAAAATCCGGCCTTAGATTGAAAATAAACAAGCTCTTCTTAGGCCTCTTGTAAGAGGAAACTTGTCTTAATAAATCCTTGGAACAGGTTTGAAATTTTTTACCTTGATGTATGACAGAGGAAATAACCAATGTATTTAATCCAAGTTTAAATCAATTTATGAAGATGGCAGTGAATTTTAATAATGGACACTGCCATCCTCATAAATTTAGTCAAAGCTTCTTCAAACATCAAAGCCACCATCAAACTGGTCTAAAAGGATAACCTGTTAGAAGACCTTGGAAGCAGAGTGCTAAATGGAGCCTGCATTACCAACTGGTCTAAAGCAGCTACAAGCACAATGTCAACAAGAACAACCCCAACAAGCACAATGTAAACAAACATGATGCCAACAAACACAACGCCAACAAGCACAATGTCAATAAGCATGACGTCAACAAGCACAAATGTCAACATACATGACGGCAACAAGCACAATG
>JAABNY020000063.1:566522-592153 GCA_015164015.2 Brevimyrus niger
GCAGCCGGGTGAGAGGTCGCAATGCATCTAACCGTAATGCATTGTGTCAGGATCAGAATGCGTTGCTTTAAGCCAGCATTGTGAGCAAGTCGAACGCACACAATGACCAGACTGGGGAAATAAACCGAAACGCGGACTTAATACAGAGGACTAATGACAACAACCAGAAACAGCTGATCACATGGGGATCCCAGACGAGGTTAACGAGGGGGCGTGGCACACGGAAGGAGCGGACGATCGTAGCAGGGCATGGGTAATGTTGGGATAAGATTTTTATCGTTTTGGATGCCATTGAGAAAAAAAATGCTCTTGTTTTATTCTGTTCATTTTGTATTTAAATGCTTAAAAAAAAAACATATTTAGGTGTAACTTTGTGGGGCCGGAATCCAATTAATTGGTTTTCCAATATTTTTTATGGAAAAAATTCGATCAAAAATCAAACTTTTTAGGATTTGATCCAGAGTCCAGCAAGGATTAAGTTTGAGAACCACTGTATATATAATGTCAATAATCTGTCTCCTAACTGTCACTAGACTGAATATAAATGGAGATTCTGAGGCAGCATGATCTGTTTACCAGGTATCTAGTTAAGATCTTCTGACTCCACTCCCTATCTATTTATTTAGGTTTTTGATAAAATCTGCAGACGGTGGGGAAGGTGTGACTTCTTAAGTGTGACCCGGATGCTGTACATGAGCCGGCATCAGGATATCGTTCTGCTATGAATCAGCTGATTATTCGCAGCCTTTACAGGCCGTCCAATCAGTGCGCTAGCAGTCCAGCTCAGGAGGGACCCAGAGAAACACACACCTCCTCAGACACCTGCCGAGAGGCAGCAGAGCGCCATTAGAGCACGCCGCTCTCCATGCTGACCCCCGCAGGCGGCAGTGGGCATTGAGAGAGGGGAACCCAGCCGTGAAGGCCAGCTGTCGGGGAGCAGGCTGACGCTGCCTCCGCCTGCATGCCAGGCAGTTCACACCCCATGCTTTTCAATGTTATATATGCATCTTATAGAATAATCGCGCCAGGGCGAAAGACAATGGAAAACCGCAACGCACCATATTCTAAATCTGACATCATTTAAAAAAATAACTTGCAAGGTGGACAAGTACAAAGTTTTCTGAAACTGTACTTCCTTTGAGTGGTCTTAAGGTAACAGGAACGATGAACATCATCACACCATGCTTCCAGCTGTTTAATGATTAAAAATAGGGCCAGTATATACACACACACATGCACACACACGTTTGTAATTATATCTTTGTGGGGACTCTCCATTCATTTCAATGGGGAAAACTTTTCACAGATTTTTGTGGGAACCTGAAAGATGGTCCCCATAATATCAAAATAAGTGTTTATTACATACTGGGGAACATTTGGTCCCCCGATGTAATATAAACCTAATCCACACATACACGCACACTATACACTTGTGACAGGAATATTGAAATAGTAATTAGACCAGTGCAAACCTACAGTAGTCACAGAGCATTCTCTCAGCATGGCTGTCCTTTAACAGCATCCAATTACTGTTTTTTTGGATAATTATCCCATTTTTTCCATACTTTCCTACACACTCCAGGGTCTGTTTCTGTGTGGCGTACAAATGGTCTGAATCACAGGCCTCCACATTAACATTCTCTAGCGGGGAGACCAACCGCCTACCGCAATTTACTAAAACAGCACTTATTTCAAATTAAATGTCCTTCCTGTGTAACTATGTAGGGAGAAACAGATTTGTATCCTTAAAAAGAGGCTTTAAGGGATCATTACTTGTATTGCAAAACATTACCACATGCGGGCTCTCCGAAATCCACAGCAGGATCACTTTTACAGACCTCCCTCCAAGGAATTTTACCGCCAGTCATTCTCACTGAATACGTGCGTCTGGAAATCAGCCCTACCTGGGACACGCCCCCCAGGCAGTCCTCACCCCCCAGGCAGTCCTCACCCCCCAGTCGGTCCCCCTCCCCATCAGTCTTCAACCTCCCTGTCAGTCCTCGCCCCCCAGTCCATCCTCACCCCCGCCAGTCAGTCCTAGCCCCTCCCCCTCAGAGGCTCTCTAACCATGAAATGGACCTCCTCCCTTTTGAGCATTGCTTTCCCTCAGATAAACAAAAGAAGGTCCTGACTTTACACGCACCTGCATCTCCTCTCTCAGTCGGAAGCTGAAACAGGACAGCACTAATCTGTTTAGCAAAGTGCCGCAGGCTCCCGGCACCTCCTGAACCGACGGCTCCTATTATGTTGATTAAATGGCTTGATTATACGGCCCAGAGGGGGGCGTGTGCGCGCACGTGTATTTACGCTCCCCCGTGTCGTGCGGCCCATCGCCACGGTGAGTGAAAGACTCCTCTGAAGGGCATTCTTCAGTTTCCCCGCTCATAAATTAAACAGCCTCAATTTCGCAAACCTACCCCATGCACTGAACGGGTCAGAACCAGACCTCTGCGTCCTCTACCAAGAACTGGAAACATCACTTCCAGGGTAACTGCTACCTCAAGTAGTTAAGAGAATAAAAAGCTACTCCTCCAAGCCTGTATGCCTTAGCTGTCACTGCAGGTTTCTATTCCTATATTGGGGGGGTGGGGGGGGGGGGTAGAACTCAAATGATACATGAAGATCGTTTACATCAGTGGTGGCTTTCACCATGAATAATCATGAGTCAGATCGAGACAATTATCTACATCGCCACCACTGCGACACAGAGAATTACGGGGCACTTTGGAGACAATGACAGGCTTTGAGGGGATCGAGTCCGTGTAGCTCATGGCCCGGCGCCCGCTCTGGCACCACAGACCTTTTAGCCGAGCGACAGATGCGCTCCCAAGCAAATCGCGGTGATTCACCGCTAAACTGGGGCATCCCTTAAAGGCACAGGCACCGGCAAGCTACTCACAGCAATACAACATCTGCAGAATCAACGGAGAAAGAAAACCAAGAGCTGTTTGTTAACGATCCAGCCTTGAGTGGGTTTGCTAAAGGACATCAAAGGGCAGGGAACTGATGGAGCAAAGATGGAAGGGTAAACAGACCGCATCTACAGCGATGATGTCAACAGCCAAGATATATGCAATGAGGTCAGACACATGGAGGAACATTCAATAAGGAAAGATGAGGTCAAATTAGCCCAGTGATTGCTGCTGAAAAGGAAGAGCAGGGGGATAGATGACACCCCCCTGAAATATTATAAAGACTTGAAAGGGACCAAAGTGATTGGCCAGTCATGCAAACAAATTTGGAAAATGGCTCAGCAGCCTATAGAATGGAAGAGATCTGTGTGGCCAAAGAAAGGAGACCTGACCAATCGAGCAAACTGTCAGTCAGCTCCCCTAATGTCATGCGCCACCACAATTACCTAAAGATTTACTCAACTTGATTCAAGAATTTATGTGCGTTCAACCAGTATTCAGAAAAGACAAAGGAACAAGAGACATTGTTCTTGGTACATGATACATAATCGAGAAAAAAGTAGAAAAGGCCAGAAGGTGAACATGAATGTCTATTGCTGATCAATAACACGGACGTGTTAAAATGGAGTATCAGAGCACCTCATGTCCTTCTGGAGAAACTGGAGAGAGGTTCTCAGAGAGTAGACGGCCTTGTGTCACCATGCACATTCAGCCTATACACAGAATGCATGTGAAATCCTGCGCTGAAAAGGCAGCTGTGGACTTGAGGTTGGTGAAGAGACTTCAATGACCTTCAGTATTCTGATGACAACACGATTATAGCAGAAAACAATTTGAAGACTCTTAAGCAAAGCAAAGCAACAGAGTGAAAATATAGGATTAAGCTACAGAATTCATGCAAGCAAAGGTTATGATCATGAGAACAGCAGCAACCTTCAGTGCTGATATTGAAGACAAAGAAGTTATAGAGGGACCGCTTTAGCCTCACAGGAGCAATCAGCAAACGCAAAGGATCCAGCAGCCGGACGCGTCGGACACGGCCTTCTGGCGGAACTGCCATGGTGGGGCTTCCAAGGCACAAATAACATAAACAGAACCATTCTGATTATTGTTATCTCCTGTGATTGGATCTGGGTGTAAAAGGCAGATGATGAAGGAAAGTGTATCGATGCCTTTGGCGGACATTTCTAATAACACCACGAACCACACAGAAAACAAACAACCAAATCATTGATTAAGTCAAGCCCAGGCTTTCACTTGAAGCATGCATAACAGTTTTGGAACAAAAGATGAACCGGCGCATTGGACATAGAAGGATAAGACAGGATGACCAGCAGCAAGCTGGATGGACTCAATGGTCACAATGATGTAAATGCCAAGGAACATGAATAATTATCAAGAGAACCGGGCAACAGACTGCAGGAATCCGTAACAGAAAAGATGTTTAATCTCAGCCGCTCTCACGAAAAGCTCGACCATAGAAAGGGCTCAACCTCATATGTTCTCAGTTCTTTTGGTTTTAGTGATGGATAAACACACCACAAAGCAACAAAGTAACCCTCAGTAATGCCCGAATAAACCAAAAAAATAGAACCAAAATGTGTCTTGGCACGTATGCGCATGTACAGACGTGTGTGATGGGGCGCCGTGTCTGGCGTGCTGTTAAAATTGGGTTTGCTTTTTCCGTGCCAGTATTTTTCCCCCTGGTTTTTCGCAGCACTATTGCGACTGTAAGAGGACGTGTTCGCATTATTCCACCCCCTCACACACAAGCCAGAGCCCCGCTCGAAATGCGACGGCATTCACCTAGCATTATCTCTGGTGAGATTCGAGGAATTATGTGGAAAAACCCCCCACTCTCCCCCAGCCGGGACTGTGTTCTCCTTGCTGGTGCCTGGCCCGAAGTCATCCGCAGACAAAAGGGAAAACGGAAAAAGGGATCCAACAGATAAGCAGGGGAAGCGTGTCTGCCTTTGGGAAGACTTCAGCGGAAGACGGAAAGTTCCAGAACTCCACCAGTATGGTCAACATCTACTTGACGGCACTTAATAAAATTATAACTGCCTGCCAACAAAAAGTATTTTCCTTCCCTGCCCATCTTGTAAGATTACCTAATATATTCAAAATATAGCTAAGGTTAATGGCTGTATTTTATTAAGCAAACATAAATAATCAGAGCTGATGGAGTTACTGGCGCTCCCTGTTTATTACGGCATTGAGGGCTAAGGGGTCAGTGCTTTTACAGCCAGGCTCCCCAAAACATCACCCAAGCAACGAAATCCCAAGCAGATGGCAGATTGCGAGACACAGTTACCTTATATCACAAGTATAAGTAAAAATGACACTTAGATTCACAGATACAGAGGGTTACACACAGGTATAATGCAGACCTGCTGCTTTCATTTCTATGCAAAATTCTGTCCTGCATTTAGGCAAATATTCAGTACAGATGCTCAGCACATAAAAACACAATTTGTTCAGTTTCGACTGGCCATCCTGCCGTGTTCTGCAGACAGAAACTACCTTGGTGCAGTACCAAATTTGCAGGCTATCCTAGTCAAGTCCAGCGTAAAATCTTGGAAACCCCACCCCCCTCCCCCCTTCCCCAAAGAAATCACACCAAAGACTGCAAAGACTGCAGGGCTGTGAAAAGTTAACTTAAGACTTTGCTCTTGAGGTATAAAAGTCCTTTTGAAGAACAGGTCCCATGAGATACAGAAAAGGGTATCATTACACTTCTATGACTGTTCTTTCAGAATTCTCCTAAACTTGGACAGGATTTACTGTTAAAGTTGCATTTTCATCAATCAAACAAATGAAATGGAACGCAGAAACATTCTAAAGCCTTCTGACACTCTGAGTTCTTATTTAATGTCTACATTGAGCTGGTTTGATTAGAATTTTTATTGGAGTGATTTTCAGCAAAAAGCATTATAATCCCCCTATGAAGATCTAAAGGCCACAGAAATATCAATTATACTCTGACTGCCTGCAGCTTCACCAGAAAGGCCACAGTGACACACAGCAAGCAACCATTTAGCCAGAAGTAACATATTGGAAAGTTTAAGCAAGACTTACATCTATTTAGAGGCGACATGCAGATGGAATCCCAGTTCATGCAGGTTCTTCCCTCACTACAACCTTAAAAACGATAACAGACTGCCATTCACAGACTGCCGTTTCCTTAAACACTGTCACCACACATCTTCCTTCAGTCTCTTAGCAACCTCTTGTGGTAACCAAGTCCTGGAGTCGAGATGCACAATGAACATGGATCCTCTTTCCCCATTCGGCTTTGTTTTTCGTAACAAGCAGAAGTCATGCCCCCCATTAATGACCCCCTGCAGACAAATATTATCAGGGAAATATTATTTTTCTCTCTTACTACTCATTGCTTTAGCTTTTTCTACTGATATTTTACAATATAAATCAATATGTTCCATATTTCACAAGATAAAATAAACTGATCCGTATCTATACACTTAGGGCTGATTCCAACTGGAATCTTCCAAACAGGTATCCCGGCAGGTATCCAGACAGGTATCCCGGCAGGTATCCAGACAGGTATCCCGGCAGGTATCCAGACAGGTATCCCGGCAGGTATCCAGATAGATACTCCTCAGCAAAGATCTGGTCCAAGGCAATAAACAAATGTGTGTGTGTGTGTGTGTGTGTGTGTGTGTGTGTGTGTGTGTGTGTGTGTGTGTGTGCGTGTGCGTGTGTGTGCATATATGATAGATAGATAGATTCATACATTTTTTATGCTATTATCTAGAAGATGCTAAAGCACCCCAGAAACAACCAGCCCAGCAACTGACAATGTGACTCTTTCACACATTTTCTGGGAACTGCCCACACTTGAAACAATTATATTTATGCCAGCAAAGGATTTACAAATAAATGCAGGCTAAAGTGCTACCATAATCAATCATTTCTGATAAATGGTTATCTTATAATAAGTCCTATATCGTTGTGTATTTAGCTGGTAAAGCTTTAAACAATGAAAAGAGGGCACTAGCTATTAATCCGCTCCACAAAATGAGTTTAGCTTTTGCATTGGTAGTGTTTAATTACGCACTACAGCAATTACACTACGATAAACTATTCAGAAAAGCCTTGGGAGGCTTCCTGCACAAAGGTCAGCTGTACCCATCCACAAATCTGGGCAAAGGATGATTAGCCATCCCTGGAGCTCCAGCCTAGTGAATTCTGGGGGGGCATGTGGTGCCAACGAAGTATGACCTTGTCTAGTCACACATATTCTAAAATGACAAGGCAGGAGCTCACAGCCAGGTTTTAGCATTCATGTGACGTGTGCAGTAATCCCAGCCCTGTAATTTCAGTCCTCAGTGCACATTCATGGCTGTCAGTCCGCTGATATTTCCCCTCTAAAGGATGTCATTCACACACCTGCTTCATCAAACTAACTCAAAAGTGTATTCTGGGTAAAAAGGTACACACCCTGAAGTAATTGTGATGTTTGAGATTATTTCCAAAATAAACTGTGTGATTCAAATGCGCAAAAAAAAATATTTTAGGAAACTATTTTCGCAAACGATCATTACGACGTGCCTTTAAGCTGATAAATAACCACCAAGCAAAGATACCATAGCCTGACGCTAATGCGTCCCGCTCTGTACCACCTCGCCATTACGCTCACGGGGCCATCTCTCAGATTATTACCGCAATATCGCTGTTCCCATCTCCCACTGCAGGAAATGAAAGCCGCACCAACCAGCTCGCCATTCGCAGGACGATCCCACACCCAGATCTCCACGCCGTCTCTGACGGAGACCGGAAAGATGCTAATTAATCGATGAATTATCAGCGGTGCGAGGGTCTCACGGTCCTGCACTATCCCCCCGGCAAACACCAGGAAAGCGTCATGGAAACATGTCACAAACAACACGCAGCCAGAAAAGTACATTCTTAATAATAATGTCATTAGGATGTTAATCGTTGTCACTAGTGAAAGACAGCTCATCTACAGTGCACTAATTAATCAATCAATCAACACATTCTTAAAATGTTTTAACTGCTCTGGGCTTCTGTCACAGCCCATTAATTAGTTAAGACTGATAAAAATGACAGTGTGCAGGACATCTTCAGCGCAGTAATGCATCAGTGCTCTCTAACTTAATTCATGTTTTTTTCAGGAAATCTTACAAAGTAAAATTCAAATTTACATTTAAAACAGAGTAGTACTGCAGGACTGTTCAGTTTATATGGATCTTTACCTACTTGTAACAGAACACAGGGTCCTTTTTCCAAACATTTATCAATTTTCTCAAATTCCATTTAGCATCTATCACATTAGGCTGTCTCTCTCCAAGGGCAGCCTGGTGTTTAGTAAATATGCAGAGTTAGAATAATAACGCAGTGCTTCCTTTAAGTGCCTTAAAATGCACGGCCTGCAGTCCTGAGTAATCCTCCGCCGCGCCGTGAATATTTTAAGCACAGCCACCGAGCAGCTTGCGCGAGCTGTGAGCTTTAGTCAGCCCTCACCACCTCTCCAAGGCTCACATTCGCTCCCCCCAATCGCTTTAATCTTTGCAGCTACTTAAGTAGAGTCCTCATACTCCATCACGCATTTACATCACAGAACCATAAAGGTTCCCCATTATGGCTGTTTTGTATAACATACTGCTGCCATCTATCACCTAGTCACTTACTGTGCCACTTACTCAGACAGCCGTCTTTAAAGTTTGCCATATTTTCATGCGGACAATACGCTTCATCTTTTTTTTCTTTTCTTTTTTTTTCTTGCTGATGGATTTCATGTCAGGCGAATTTTCAAAAGTTGCCCAGATCCCGAGACTTTGGAGCTAATCCTATATTCTTCTGGTCAAAAGTCTATTATCTTCCCCAAAAGGCTTGCAGCATCATTAGATTTTGTTATCAAAAAAATCAGTTTCTTGGAACACAGTTATTGATCAGCACATCACCTGGCAGACGGTGACCTTCTTTATGGGATTCTCCTTCCTGAATTGTTTTACACATCTACAAGACACACTCCTCCCTGATTTGTTGTTCCAGATGTTGCACTCCCTCGCTATATTTCCACTGCATCCAAGAGTTAAAATCTTTCAAGAACAATAGTTGTGAAAGAAAATTTTGGCTGAATTTCCAGGTGAATCACCTCTTTACCTATCAGCCAGTCTTTTCAGGTGAGGTGCATGCAGGACTTAATTAACGGGGAATCAGACCATGGCGCTCAGTTCAGATTGAATAAGATTAGCATCTCCTCCATTTTACTGTATCCAATAAGCTACAGCTCGCATTTCTGATGATGGTGTCTTGGAACATTTATCTCAATGCTTACCATCTGTCTTTATTAATTCATTCTGGGTTTACAGCTGGGAACCGTAATTACCTGTCCATTTTGCTGAGGCTAAGCGGTACCCTTAACATGGTGATGTGCCTTCCGGACAGATGAAGCATTTACACTCACTGACACGGAGGTGTCGCACACATCAGCACAACTGTTGCCCGTGAGATATTTAGGAACCCCCCCCTCCATTTGAGAGAGGCTGGGGGGTTGGCCTGTAACATGGCATCACACCTTTCCTTTGTCATTATGAAATATATAGTAGTGGCGGGGGAAGGGGGGGGGGGGCAAACAGGACCGATACTGTCTCTGGGGCCAATTGGGAAAAATGGCTCTTGAGAACAAACATCAACCTGCATCATCACGGTGAACTCAGATCACGCCCAGAACACCAATGGCCTCCGATGGCAAACGTGAATGTTAAATCAAGATTACAAAAGAACGGTTTCAATATTATGGTGATCCATTGGGCAGCACTGTCCCTCCAGAGCATGGGGTTGGTAACCTGTCTGTGTGCAGTTTGCATGTTCTCCCTGTGTTGTGTGCAGTCTGCATGTTCTCCCTGTTGTGTGCAGTTTGCATATCATCCCTGTGTTGCGTGCAGTTTGCATGTCCTCACATTTGTTGTGTGCAGTCTGCATGTCATCCCTGTGTTGTGTGCATTTTGCACGTTCTCCCTGTTGTGTGCAGTTGGCATGTCCTCCCAGTGTTGTGTGCAGTCTGCATGTCATCTCTGTGTTGCGTGCAGTCTGGATGTCCTCCCTGTTGTGTGCAGTTTGCACGTCCTCCTTGTGTTTGGTGCAGTCTGCATGTTCTCCCTGTTGTGTGCAGTTTGCACGTTCCCCCTGTGTTGTGTGCAGTTCACATGTTCTCCCTGTGTTGTGAGGCTTTCCCCCTGGTATTCCTCCTGCCGCTGTCCAAAGACAGGCAGTTAAACTACAATTAAGAATCGCAAGGCTAAATGTATCCTCTGTTGCATTAACAGTAAGCCAAGATGCATAATCACTAGTACTGTATCTATTGATCCTCATTCTGAAATATCTGTACAGGATATTATATGCATTTAGAAAATATTTCTCCCCCTGGACAGTTTATTGTATAACAAATCCAAGTTTGCATAATAACTGGACTGGGAAAAGTGAGATTTTGTATTATAAACATAAACAATGCATAATATTCTCCTAGTAAATTGAATAACTGTCTTGAAGCCCAGAGAAATTCTTACAAATGCACATAAAAGCCTCTGCACACAGCAATTTGCAAAATTAATGGTCTGCATTCAGAACAATGTTACATTTAATAAGCGTTATGACCACTTGATGAGTAACAGATAGTGATGTCACCAAGTGTCTTGGTTTACTGTGCTTATTAAGAGACAGCACAGGTTTTACTACAAATGCGAGCCCTCCCTTTTAAAGGTCACATTTCCCTGTAGGATGTAACACACTAGATTTTTGGCATTAAACAGGACATTCCAACATGATACATTTCCCAGTACTGTACATTTTTTGTTCAAAAGTATGAAAATTAATACACAGGCATACATAATCTGCTAAAATACTGATCAAGTTCAATGGCATGTTCAAACTTCAGCATTAGAAACAAGAGCTGAGGACAATGCAACAGCTAGCATCTGCTAATTCAGGTCTTTATTTCCTAAGAAATGGTGCAGAATAAATCAGCCGATGGATCGTTCCTTTCCCATGCATGTGGTGTTAGTTTGTGTCACATGGATCCATAGTGATGCAAATTAATTGCTAACATGGCCTGGGATTCATTCTCCGCTTGATTTGTCTACGGCTAAATTCCATTAAGGGCCTCTGAGCTGAGATCATTGGTAATTAATTTGATCTCAATTATAAAACAATGATGTCAGAAGACTGATCTTGCTCCTACATAAGGCATACTAAAAAGTCCCAAATCTGCATCTACAGAGAAAAGCTCCCTTCCCCCCAGTGGATCAGCGCAGCGTTCCACACTGACCCCCATGACATGCCTCGCATAGCGAGCAACTCATTATCTTACAGAAAGTTTAACTGTCTTTTGTGCCGCAATTAGAGGCTGTGACTAGTACTTTACCAGACTCACTCGTGGCTTTTGATCAGGCAGACAGAAGCTCTGTCTTCATTCTCTCTTTGATAGAAGCACAATCGCCCCCGATACTACAAAACGTTCTGCTTCAGAAGTGAAGGAGCCATCGGTTGCAGCATCCATGCTTCACTGGGGGGTGAGACCCGCAGGACGGCTTCACTATCCAGCAAACGACCGCCGCTCACCGACACATCCCTGTCCCCTCCGTTCCCGCATTACTATCTGAATGCTTTGGCCAACTGGAAGTCGAGGGCTGTCTCATGTAATTGGTCTGCATATCTTTTGAAAATGATCGTTTTAGAAGCACATTAGCTGAAGGTTATTCACGTGGTCTGCATTTGGGAGTTTGCGAGAAATGAAAACGGTTCAAGGGAGGCCATTTCTGACACCTGCAACGCTTAATGCAAAAATAGCCTCAGTGAATCACATGACAATCATAATGTGCAGATTATGAATCAGCAAGTAATTGTCGCAATCAGATAGTGACTCGGCAGTCTTTGTCACCAAGAAGGATAGGAGCGAGGAACCCGGGCCAGCAGAGAGGACAATACAGCTCCGACGGCTTTGCATATGTGGGGACATCGGAGTGCAGACACTCGTGCAGTTGATCTAAGTGATTCTCTTACTTCATTCATTTCAGTATAGAGTGTCGGGGCTGCCGCAGGTGTCATTGAGAGCCAGGTGACTCTACAATCTCATTCCACAGAGCCAGTGAAGAGCCAACAGGGTAAAACAAAGTATGTACCCTGCTTAATCAATTGACTTGCACTTATCTGCACAATCCCTTACGTACTGACCTGTATGGGTTTAAGTTGGATTTCATTACAACAAATAAATGCACCCACACAAGTGGGCAATCGATAGACGTTAGTGATGCATAATAAGAACATGACTACAGAAACCGTGCATAAGGGAATCAGACCCAAACCGACCTCTGGCGACTCAGAACCTGTGCTGCTTGCTAATCAACACCACACTGTCCAGAGGTCCGTCTGTAAGACTCTTAGAAGCTACATCTCTACCCCATGTGTAACATTTTAGCCAGCATATACGCCAAGCAGGGGGGCAATAGGGACATGGACACCTGGCAGATTTAGGGGCCTCAGCACTTTACAGGGGCCCTTGAATACATAACTTTATCAAATTATATATTAGGTATGGGATCCAGTGTGACATTTTGTCAGGGGACCCAGAATTTCTAGCTTGACTCTGGACACCAACTAAACATCTCGTCGCGTTAAGGCATTTTACTTGGAACTGGGTTCAACGTTTACATTGAATCAGAAGCTCTATGCAAAACTGGAATCTCCAGGGAATTAGGAACTTCCTAGACACACAACCAGACACACAAAGACTGCTGACATGATCTCAATAGTGCGTGTGAATGATAATGTCACACAAAGAGTAAAGGTGGTGACTTCATTCAGCTTGTCTGAGTTCATTTTAAACTGACTGAATCATATTTATTGCATATAATCAAACATCTTATTCAACAGCTAGAAGATCATTCAATCAGGGACAGGAGAGAACAGGCACATACATGGACTTCGACCATATTGAAGTGTCCAGATCTTACTTTCATTCATTATGCATTTATATGCCTTGTAAATAAGCTAATAAAACATCCTTTTACAAAATTACTTAAACACCTCATGAAATTAGTTTCACTTATTCACAAAATGAAAAGAAAACCTCTTGATGTCACTGAATACAAGGCGTAGAAATTCCTGTCTTGTATAGACACCGAGTCATCCTCTTCCACCGCATTTCACGCATCATCCAGAACATTCTTTCATATTTTGTCAGGAGCGGAAAATGAGAATAGCTCATTACCTTTCCATTAACTGATGTACTGCGCTCTGAATTGGACAGCTTTCTTAGGCATAAGAGCACATATGGCTTAGTCATGCACTCAGCCAGGGCTAAACTGAGGATTCCAGTTAGTCATTAACTGCTGGGTCAGTTATGTTGAGCTGGACGCTGAGCTCAGCGATGGGGGAGATGGTTACCCCGACACATGAAGGATCACACACATCCACACGCGCCGTTCCAGGGCCGCGGCACTAACAGCAAGCCCCAATCGCACTTACCAGCTCCAGCTGCATCGATTAGCCCCTCGTTACTGCAAAACACCACGCCTGGGATATCGAACGATAATCTAACCAGCACGGCTCCCAGGGCGATTCCAGACTGCAAGCCTAGGCCGAGCCGCATCTGTGTTTCACTTTTCGACACACGGGGGGACTTTTTGTCCCAGTTTTGTTTCCATACCTCCTGCCTGACTTCCGGACAACGCAGCCGTAGCAATGCATAGCGACGCATGATGAGAAATAGAGGTCGGATTTACACTTATTTTATTTAGCTTTTGTCCAGGGTGACGTAAGTGTGGCACATTACAATCGTGCGGCCGTCAAGGAGTCAGCCAGCCATGAGTGGAGCCGGGCTGAGCTTCCAGGGAACGTCCAGGCACACGTGACAGCAGCAATGAAGGAGGAGATACATTTCAGCTCCAACAAAGCAAGATCCTAATAAGAAAGATGGTGTGGTACTCATGGAATGACTGTACGTAGTTTCAGATGGAGAGCGCGATGCTTTCTAGGCCCTGCAGATGGCGCCCTGTGAGGCCCCAGGGGCGTGACGTGGAGCAGGCTGTGCCGGGAGGGTGTTGGCGCCTCTGTTCCAGGTGCGGCCCCACTACACGCTGAAGTGTGGCTCCACTGGAGACCCCCTGACTCACGCTGGTGGGCGTCCTCCTGAAACGGCGATCCTGACACTGCCAGCTTCCCGCCCACCAGTATCACTGGGGATGAGCGCCGGCCTTCTCTCACGGGGTCAGACGCCGCTCTGACGCACGGCTCTCGCACGGCGTTCACATGCTTATTTACATAATCCCACCACCAAAACAAGTATGTCCATAAGCGAGAGAGATCCATTTTGTTGGTTTAGTCATATTCTGTCGGTACTTTCATCTGCTGAATCGTCCTTAAAGACACAAAAACGAGAAGATGGAAATGAAAATAAACCTTCAACCCTGAGATACAGGGCATTAGAAAGGCAATATCATTGATGTCCTCTAGGGGGGCACAGTCAGTGTGTGTCTATGCATGTGTGTATGTCTGTGTGTATGTGTCTATGCGTGTGTGTATGTCTCTGTGTTTGTGCGTGTGTATGTCTCTGTGTGTTTGTGCGTGTGTATGTCTCTGTGTATGTCTCTGTGTGTTTGTTCGTGTGTATGTCTGCGTGTGTGTGTCGATGAATTGGTGTGTATGCCTGTGTGTGCGTGTGTGTGTATCTGTTTGTGTATGTCCGTCTGTGTCTGTTTGGGGGTTTGACAGAGGGAGTGTCCTGTGACCCCCCCCCCCCTCCACAGACACAGCATACACCATTTAATGGCCCACACTGCTCCAGCACCAGCACCCCCCCTCTCCCAGGGTGAGAGCTGTGAAAATAGACACCCAGTTGGATGGACGGATAGATGGATGTTTTCATTTTGTGCGTCTTGCTTGCCCAGGGTAATGTGGGCCTTGCATTATATCCAGACACACAGAATGTGAATACATTAGCTGAATATGGCAACTGTGTCCAGAAGCTGTACATTTCATCTCATTATCAAGTGAAACGGGACAGAGGGAGACAATATCATTCATTTTCTTAGAAAGGGGTGCAGAGGGCGAAGCTGGTGGATCTCTGGCTTTCTGCAGTTCCCTGATCTGCAGGGGCGCACCTCCCATAGTGTACACTGAGCAGGGCAGAAGGAAATCCGCTATCATTACTGGCCATCTTTGCAGGAGGACGGTCCCATTTGTTAGCGCACCGTGATGCAGACTCATATCGAGCAGGACGTCATGTTGAGGAAAGGCCGTTCCGCGTTTATGACCTGATGATGATAAAGCTAAGAATAAGTGTCCTACAGAGCTAGAAGATCTGGACACTTAAGGGCAAGAGAACTGCAAACGAAGAAATAAACAAAACATAACTCCAGTGTTTAGCCAGTGCCATGGTGGCTATCTGCTACATTCATCGCATCACACCTAATCGCATCCTACCCACGATGACTCAGAGCCGCACAGCCATATCTCAAGGGAGCACACCCCCCCAGCAGTGCACTGCGTTATCATAGTGTTTGATGCAGTTCCAGCGTACAGTCACAGCGGATGTTTTCAGGGAATAACCTCCCGTATATGTGTCCCACGTCAGTACCTCCCATCTTTACGCTGACACAGATGTGTCTCCAGTGTTTTTCCAGCAGTGCACTGATCAGAGCACTGATCTCCTCCTTGCGGATTCCCCGCTTCCTGTACCTCAACCAGCCAAGGGTTAAGGGAATCTACTGTAGAACTGCTCGTGCACGTATGTGAGTTTTTAACCATATAACACACATATAAGGTTTGCAAGAAGGTCTAAGAAGAAAGGGAAGGACTAAGGGAAACAGGCAGGCCAAACAGGAACAGGAACAGGCAAGCCTAATCGAAACATGAAGGTCTAACAAGAACAGGAAGGTCTAACAAGAACAGGAAGGCCTGACAGGAACAGGCAGGCTTCACCGGAACATGAAGGTCTAACAAGAACAGGAAGGCCTGACAGGAACAGGCAGGCTTAACCGGAACATGAAGGTCTAACAAGAACACGAAGGCCTGACAGGAACAGGCAGGCTCAACCGGAACATGAAGGTCTAACAAGAACAGGAAGGCCTAACAGGAACAGGCAGGCTTAACCGGAACATGAAAGTCTAACAAGAACTCGAAGGCCTAACGGGAATAGGCAGGCCTAACCGGAACATGAAGGGCTAAGAAGAACACGAAGGCCTAACGGGGATAGGCAGGCCTAACCGGAACATGAAGAACATGAACAAGAACAGGAAGGCCTAACAGGGCTGTGTAAAAGTGCCGCTGGTAACTGACTACAGAGCCACTAGAGGTAGTGAATGTTAGTATTGCTGATTTCCGGCTGACTGTGCGTCTCTCATCCCTCTGGATACTTTCAGACCTCGGCCTTGCCACATTTATTTCCACCTTAGCTAATGGTGTTTACCATGCACCTTCATGGAGGGACTGCTGGCTGCTTGGGGGAGGCTTTTATCCACAGCGACATGCACACAGCTTGCGATTTTACAGCCGCTTGGAGTCCAGATTCACCCAACTCCCCATGTCACTCTTAGGCACAGTGGCCCATCCCGTCTCAGGATGTGACCATATTTTTTTTGGGTGCCGTGCATCTAACCACTGTTTTGTACTATATGACAAAATTATACTGCAACAGTTATACTGCTTGCATTACATAAAATCACCATAGAAGCATATCGTAAGATGCTCAAATTGAAGCTTAGCAGGTCTCTCAAAGCTCTTCAATACAAAGCCAACTCTGACTCAAGGAAGGTCACAACTAAACCCATTTTTCTTCGTAATACCAAAAAAATAAATGTTCCCCAAAGACTTTTGCAAGATGACAGGGCGTTATGCCATGTCCTCCACACTCAAAAAGATTAGCAGAAGTACATCTCACTTAAAAGTCCAATAATACGTTTCAGTTATCAAGAACTGAGGCAATCTCAAGACTGCTATTGTGTGATATTGTGTCGACTGACTGGTGAAAAAACTACGCCCATTTACAAAGTCTGACATTGACTTCAGAAAAGTTATTATACATTTATAAGCAGCCGAGGGACAAAGCACACTTCGACTTTCACTTAGGATGTCAGCTGACTGCATATTCTGAACTATCGATTAGACTTTCCTGGATGTTGATGACAGAGTTTCCAGAATGCAGATTTATGGACTACAGCTCTGTTATGACTGAACAGAGTAGCATTTGTGTGCCATTTGGTTAATGGATGCCGTCTCAGCGGCTCCAGAAAGACAACCAGCACTAAGATGTGGTGTTACCCTCCGAAGTTTGCAGAGGACCAATCAGAAAGCAGATAGGAAATTAGACTCTTAGTCCAGTCTATTTTCTTTCTAACGGGTGCTTGACTCATATCGCGTCAATGTTCTGCCATGAGCTAAGACAGGCAGGCAAAATATTCCATGTCAGGGAAGCTGCTTTGAGCTACTTCAGGTTTTACAAACTGCTTTAAAACTGAAAGGCTCAGCTAAACAGTTTAGTTCTTTTTGTTCTTTGACTGGTTTGTTTCCTTGATTGAAAGACTCATCCACTCGATTCACATTAACATCAGTGGCACATGCATGGTTTTATACTGTAGGAGACTGACATCACACAACAAGAACTAAGTGTTTAATTGAAGTCCGGGTGCTTTTGATTGAAATGGTAGTTTACAAATCCTGTAAGTAAATCAGTGTCCTCATTGACTTGGATTATCAGGTCACCGTAGCAAGTTCTCATGGGATGCACGTGGGTTCCATTCTCCTCTGGGGAAAAAAAGGAAAACCATCCCAAAAGCCAAAATTTACCACCCCAGGCCGCGTGATCGCCCCGGTCTACCCTAAATTCCAGAATTTAGCACCCAAGCCATGACAACCTCTTTACCCCCCTGCAGTCCAGTACTAAGTTTTGTGACATCAAAACACTGGTGACCACATTCAAGGCCTCGGGTTCCCAAAGTTATTTCTAACATACACACTTCCTGTATCTGATAGCAGTGACGTTGCACTTCATCAGCACGTTGACCAGCTCTCCACAGTTCTGTGTTGTCCTGCACTGTCTGTACCGTGTTGCACTGTCTGTACCGTGTTGCAGTGCTCCCTGTACAGTGCCATGTTGCAGCACTGTCTGTACCATGTTGCACTGCCTGTATCATTTCAGTTTCTATTGCTTTGCCCTGTCTGGTTTTATTTTGGACCATCTTTATTAGTGCACACCATCTTCTATTGTTTGGCACCATCTGTATTGTTTTGCACCACCTATATTGCGTGTTGTTTTGCACCATCTTGTATTCTTTTACAGCATGTTGTATTGCTTTGCACCATCTGGACTGTCTTGCACCGTCTTGTATTGTTTCACACTGTCCTGTATTGTTTTGCACCATCTTGTATTGTTTGGCACTGTCTTCTAATGTTTTGCACAGTCCTGGATTGTTTTGCACTACCCTGTTCTGTTTTGTACTTGAATTGTTTTGAACCACCTGCAATGTTTCACACCATCCTGAACTGTTTTATACCATTTTGTAATGTTTTGCACCATCTTGTAATGTTTCACATTATCCTGTATTTTTTTGCACCGTCTTGTACTGTTTTGCACTGTTTTCTATTGTTTTGCACCATCCTTTAGTGTTTTACACTGCCTTGCATTGTTTTGCACCATCCTGTATTGTTCCTCACTGTCCTGTTTTGTTTCTTGTGTACTGAGCGTGACCGAACAAGCAAGGATCCCAATGCATAGGTTGTTCATAGTTAATAAAGATCATGAATCTTGAATCATTCACATTCTGCACTTCCTCAACCTAAGGTGAACAGAGGATAACTTTATTTAGGAAGCACTCAGCAATCAGTGGTGTGCCCTACCCCACTCTCCCTTGCACATCATGCCCCAGAGATTTTAAATCAATTATCACCTTTCTGTGGAGGGCTTCCATTCCGGAGATGAAACACCTCATAGTGATATCACTTTGCAGTTTGCTTCTATCTTCTCTCTTCCTTTGTTTTTAGTCTTTATAAATCCATCACAGGTCAAAGGCAAACTGCTGTAATCAAGCCAATCATTAAAGGAACATGCAATTCTCAATACAGACTTATTCAATTAACTATCCTGCATCCTCTAATTAGTGCAAAATTGTCTGTTGTATTTTGCTTAGAGATTCTTTTGAGTGCAGCATTTCTGGGAAACAGGAAATTCGATTCTTATGTCGTTCTGCTTTTCAATATGGTGTCCGGAAGCC
The DNA here is from genome assembly GCA_015164015.2 of Brevimyrus niger. NCBI lineage: Eukaryota > Metazoa > Chordata > Actinopteri > Osteoglossiformes > Mormyridae > Brevimyrus > Brevimyrus niger. The sequence goes on from JAABNY020000063.1 coordinate 585,685, forward strand.
ACTTCGGTCGTTGACTTTACACGGAGATCAGAAAGAGACGACCGGCAGCATCACAAAACTTCGTAACGGTGGTTAAGGTTACAGGATTAACAACGTTTCTGGTTTAGGAGTAAACAAATCTAGCGAAATGCCAGAAGTCTACACCACTGCTTTTGACCATAATGGAAGGAACTACTGTTATCTATACATTTTTAAAAGCTCTTCTCTTCCTACTAGATGAAATTTTCTGGTCGCCAGAGTATTATATGTTGTGGTCATTGTCAGTGCTACTGTAAGCAAAAAGAGATCTCACAACAGGATTTGTCACAATAACCGGTTTAAGTCTAACTCTAACTGGTTTAGGACTAACCTTAACCCTTCCCCAAAGGACTAAACCAATCACCTCTTTATGAGTCCATTCTCTGCATTAGGCCTCATGGTAGAAGGAAAAGCAAAGCAGACCTGTGAAGCCCCAAAAGCTAAACATAGTGTCTGTCTTGAGGAGGGCACCGAACCACGGGGCCGCAAATCAGCAGCTTTACATATAATAGCGGGCAAACTGAGCAACTTCCCACCCAATGTTCTGTAACTGGTAAATCTCAGGCAGATCCTCAGACAGCCGCCAGCAAGGACCCCACTTGTCTTTTTGTGACCTCTCACCTCCATTCCAAACTTTACACACCTTAAGGAGGGATCAATGAAATTCGCTAAGCATGCCAACTCTGAGGGTCAAATTTCAAGTCAGCCTTCATGAAGCTTCTATTGGCGTATCGAAAATGTGTAGCACCGCAAAGTGACGACATTCATCTTAAATCACAACCGATCAATGTAACCAAACACTTCTGACAACATGATTTATTTAAACAAATATGGTCTGTCTGTGGTATACAGCAGATTCTTCTGTAAGGACAGCTGAATGCCTGATGACCAAGAGGCCTATCATGTACATGTGAAATTATAATCATAAATAATGATACAATTTATCAGTCCAAACAGGTATCCTAGCCAGGGAGCCCCTTGACTTTTGCTTTGTGTTTCCTGGAAGAATCCAGAATAATCACAGCTGGATCGATCGATGGATGGGTGGGTCACAAACACACACAAACCAGCTTCAGTCTGTAGAGGCTAATGGCGGCACCCGCAGCATCTTTGTGCTAAAAGAAAACGGCAGACATGAAGCACTTTGTGCTTTTTGAGGGACCCAAGGACAATACCCAAGGCCATCCACAGGATCTCTGCTGCTGTCCAAGAGGCAGTCGTTAAGGCAGTGAATCCAAGTCTCCATTAGGAAGCCAAGCCTCACGTTTCTTGACCTGCTCCTTGAGGACCCCAGATAGCTTGGGAGAGAGCAAAAGCATGGACTGTTTGGGAGAACCTGAGGAGCTGGTTGGGAAACACTGGTCAAAGTTACCCGGGGCCCATTCCCAGCTCTTATTTAGAGGAGATCTCCTCTGTGTTCAGCAGAGCTTTAAAGACAGGGCCTCCACTGGGATATGTACCAACATACGCTGTCGACAATGCTTGTAATTACAGCCTTGCCATTGTTAAGATCTTTCAGACGGTAAAATACTACTTTACTTGTCACAACCGTATTGTTAATAGAAACGTTTTCGGAACATTGTATCTCGGAGGGTTCTAGGCTTGCAGAGCGCAGTGCTATCTAGGAACCAGTGAGTCAGCTGCCGCAGGATGTGCGAGAAGGCCACGTTACGACGACGTGTGTCATTAAACGCATTCTTGTCTGCATATCTTACCAATGTCCAATCATTGAAAACACGTTCAAAAACTACAACATCTTTTTGTCAGATAATGTAAACATCACCATTATTCAAAATTCCATTGCGCCGGAAGAGCCTTACAGTAAGACGTGAACGTTCTACCGAAGAAGACCTGCAGACAGTAGTGAGGATACTTGGAACATGCAATTTAACACATTCCCCTTTAATTTGTGAAGACACAATGGAAAACATGAAATTGCAGCATCTGCATGTCTATTGGTCAGCAAGGAAACCCATCCTCTGTCTGATATTCCACTATGCCAGAATTAATCAGCCAATTTTCCACACATACTTTGTTTGTGGTAAATGCCTGCTTGTTTCAGTGACCGGTCAGAGTGATATTCACACCAAGGCGGCTCTGCGATCCAGACACAGCCTCAATGTTTGTTCACTGACCACTGACATTAGCACTTATCATAGATGCAGGCGCCAATCCACTTCTGTGTTGCACCGTGTTTCAAACATAAAGAGAATTTTATTCCTTGGGTAAAAGATTCATTTGGCATGAGGCTACACTCAGAACCAAAACATGATATTTAGTTTCTGGTCCAAATTCAGAATAGATGAACAGGAGTAACAGTGTTATGGCCACTGTATCAAGTATAACTTTATAAAGCATTATTTTAAGGTGTGTATTTTTATCAATACAGTTTCCAGCTATTCCAGGTATTGTAGCAAATATTAAATACATTATTGCACAATCCCCAATATACCAGCATATTCCTAATGTATTCAATAAAAGCAACACACAGTTTAAAAGAAAAGTAAATACAACAAAACATATTACGAACTAATTATACGGCAACAAACACAAAAATTAATCTCTCACTTTAGCTTAAGCAACTTGTGTGAAGTAAAGAAAAAATTAGGGCCCTAATAAGACAGACATTACTTTTCTAGAAAGTTTTTCTTCTGCTCATCGAATCAGCCTACACTTCTGCTTTTCCCAGAAGCCATTCGCGATGCAGAATGAACCGTCCATAAGTCTCATCATTTAATTCCACATCTCAACCACAGCAGTGTGTCTTTCAGAGAGGCAGCACAACTGAAGCTGCTGGACTTCTGGCCTCTCTTAGCTCTGTCCTTGGCCGTGCATTAACTGTCGGGAGGAGAAAGCCATAGACGCTAGGACACTGCACCTCAGTGGCACCATCTTAAATCCTTGCCTTTCTGGATGTCCTCACAATCTGTAGCTGTCTTTGTTGTGTACATACTTGCATGAATGCGTGCACAGGTACATGTTTACCTTAAATCTCACTCTTAGATACATTTATCACAGATAAGAACATCTTTCCTTTCTTCCTGAGTGTTAATTGCCAACACTTTGACACGCTTAGAATCACACGTGCTACTGTTTGGGCCATTGTGAAGGTAAAAGGCTTTTCATGCACTCAGGCCAATTAGAAAATACATCTGTATTCACGAGCAAATTAAGGCCAGTCCTTAGTATGGAAATTTTTAACAACTCTCAGAACTCAGGAAACCTTTAAAATGGCAAATTAAATCATTCATTAAGCGCATGACATTTTGAGAGTAGTTAAATATAATAACTCCGTAATGCAGATTGTTCTTCAGTCTTAGTTATAAAAATGGGGGTGGATTGCCGATGTAGAATATGTGTGTGTGTGTGTGTGTGTGTGTGTGTGTGTGTGTGTTGGGAATAGTGTGTATGTTTGTGTGTGTGTGTGTGTGTGTGTGTGTGTCTGCATGTGTGTGTGTGTTCGTGTGTGTGTGTCTGCGCACGCACACACAGGTTATTGTACTTATTAGACTGTGGGAACTAAATTTCCCCACAATGTGATAAAAACCTTTTTTTATCTTTTGGGGGCATTTTTTGGTTCCCTAAAGGATAACCTCAATTACATAAAAATATGTGACTGCAATCAAAAAACTAAAAAGTGTTATATTTTGTTTGATTACTTTAGGGCTGGGTAGGAGTTAAGGTTGTCATTGTTGGGATTAGGATTTTACCTAAAAAAAAAAATGAATGGAGAGTCCTCATAAAGATATAAATACAAATGTGTGTGTGTGTGTTTGTGTGTTACACAGACAGCAACGTTGAGTTATTGTTAAATACAAGAAGTCATTTTGACTTTTGGGGGGGGGAGGCAGGTTGCTTACTCATATATGCAAGCAGACTTCAAAGAGCCCGACAGATCGCAGAGTCCAGATGTGTCCTCGGGAGGAATGGCGTGGGGAGACGGGCAAGAAAGGACTACCCCGCCTCCCCTTCCACATCAACGTTCACATGTTAATGCTGGTTTGTTTTGCAAATCTGGGAGACTCATTGTAATTCCAGGCATCCAGCAGATGTCACAGTTTTGTTTGAAAGCTGGAGGGAAGCAGTGCAAGAGAGGATGGCAAAAATCATGGCAGTGGTGATGACAGAGAGGACAGAAGCAGGGACGACTTGGAGGACAGCAGTGGGGAGGACAGTAAGAATGGCAGTGAGGAGGACAAAGAGGACAACAGCGGGGAGGACAGGGAGAATGAGAGTGGGGAGGACAAGAAGAATGGCAGTGAGGAGGATGACAGAGGGGAGCACAGGGAGGACAGCAGCGGAGGACAGGGAGAATGAAAGGGAGGACAACACCAGGGAGGACAGGGAGGATGGCAGCGGGAAGGACAGGGAGGATGGCAGCGGGAAGGACAGCAGCGGGGAGGACATGGAGAATGGTAGCAGGGAGGACAGAGAGGAGGCCAGTTGGAAGGACGACAGTGAGGAGGACAGGGAGGACGACACTGGTGATGGCAGGGGGGACGGCAGTGGGAAAGGGAGAGAGAACAACAGAGAGGATGACAGCGGGAAGGACAGGGAGACCGGCAGTAGGGAGGACAGGGAGAACGAAAGGGAGGATGACAGCGGGGAGGACAGAGAGAACAGAAGTGAGAACAACAGGGGGGACGGCAGTGAAGATGACAGGTAGGATGGCAGCGGAGACAGAAGTGAGGACAGAAACATGGACGACAGGGAGGATGTCATTGGGGAAAACAGGGAGGACAACAGGGAGCACCAGCCTGGCCTGCATAACACACCCTGATGCACCAACCTGATGGCAACAGGCATGCAATTGCATTTTGACTCCACGTGCTCACAGACAGCCCAACCACAAGGCTGGGATATGGCTAAGAGTGTGACACCCACGCACACACACCTGGCTGCCTCATTATTTTCACACTGTTCAGTCTCTTACTGATCCTCACGGGGCTGAGACAGACAGACGCACATAGGCATCCAGACGCACATTCACACACACACAGACACACACTCACAGACACACACACACACACACACACACAAACTTGTACTTGTGTTTTTCAGGGGAACATCTATTCATTTCTATGGGCATAACCCTACTCCCAGCAATGACAGCTATAAACATACCCAACTCTGACCTTAACCATAAGTAACCAAACTTGATAAAATACAAGACTTTCAGCATTTTTAATTGTTTGATTGCAGTCACAGATTTTTATAAAATTCCATTTCATGTCGTGGGGATTTAAAAAACGGCCCCCGCAGCTTCTTACTTTGGGGGGATATGTGTCAAGAAAGTTCTACCCGATTGACTTTCCCCATCTCACTGCTTCCTCAAACCCTGAACCAGAACTCAGTTTGCAAGCACACAACCAAGAACCACTGCTGCTAACAAAGGCTACAGGACCGTACCCATAAGGCGGCTCTGGCTACAGGACCGTCCCCATAAGGTGGCTCTGGCTACAGGACCGACCTCATAAGGCGGCTCTGGCTACAGGCCCGACCACATATGCGGCTCTGGCTACAGGACTGTCCCCATAAGGCGGCTCTGGCTACAAGACTGACCCCGCGTGCAACTCTGACTACAGGACCGATCCCGTGTACGGCTCTGGCTACAGGATCGTTCCCATAAGGTGGATCTGGCTACAGGACTGTCCCCATAAGGCGGCTCTTCCCTGGACAGATAGGCCATAAATTTGGCACATCCCGAATATATAAATTGCATTCTAATGCATGGAAACACCAGCCCCCAATACATGGGGGTCATTCCCATTCGTTTACTTATGGCAAAGCATGTCTTTTGGGGGTGCGTGCTTCTGTAAATGGGGGCTGCAGGTTTCAGGTGAGGGTTTCTCTGCGCAAAGATAAACATTGACAAGAATTTACTTAGTAATAAGATTCTATCTGCAAGGAACCTGCTTGTAAATGAGCCTTTTCCAGACACAAGCAGGAGAAATGGGGCCTTTTGCCTTACACAGCAGTTAAGGTGCTAATTGGGCCCCCACCTGCTGATGGGGGGACTTGAGCGTTTTACATAAAAAAGATGAGGCTTTGGACAGGCCAGTGCCTGCTGATTGAGACACGTGCTGTGGAACACAGAGCTGCTGGCCTGCCCTGCAAACAGCCTCTTTATGAGACATTATACCTGCAGACCTGAATAACAGCAGTGGGGTGCAGCATAGTAACGGTGCCAGGACAAACACAGACACAGTAACAGCACCATGATAAACACAGACATGGTAACAGCACCATGACGAACACACACACAGTAAATGAGCCATGACAAACACAGACATAGTAACAGTTATTCACCAAAAAAGCACATACAGTAGTTAATATACATTTAATTTATTCAACAGATACTTTCATCCAAAGCACACTCTTTATATGCGACTAATTGGAGTTACAAAAATTGGTACTAGAAACACTGAAAATTAGACTGCGATAGGCATGA
>JAABNY020000063.1:604389-631782 GCA_015164015.2 Brevimyrus niger
GTTACTCGGATCACAGCGACGCTAAGACATGGAGGTTACTCGGATCACAGCGACGCTAAGACATGGAGGTTACTCAGGTCACAGCGACACTAAGGCATGGAGGTTACTCGGAGTACAGCAATACACCAGCAATTGCAGTTTCAATATTTCAGACGAAAGATCAAAGATCGCGGCAGCTCCTGTTATATGGATTAAACATCACAGAGTGATAGCAGTGCAGCTACTCAGCTGCGGGGACAGCACGTTAAGAACATTCCCACATTTTTGAGCTAGGGGTGCAGTAGTTATATAGGCAGCTGCAGAAGGCTGTATAGACTTACCTCACAGGGTTGCAAAGGGCACATGTCAGGGGCTAATTAACTCGTAATGCTCATTAAAAACACAACCAATTCATACTTCATGTCCGGGGTGCCAGCTCGTCGTGAAAAGCAGCTTTCCACTTAATTGCTTAGCTGACCGTTTAATCCAAAGCAAATTTATGTTTTTAACTCTTTTGTGAGACGGATCCATTGTCTGAAAACTTCGGGTAAAATGCCCAATTCTCAGGTACAACAGTGAAGTTGTAGGTCTGAGCCTCGCCTCTATGATTATTCATATATAAAGTGGGCAGGGCATCGCTGTAGACGCACAGAGTCATCATGTGAAGTGTAACTCCCACATAGCCGCATGTTTCTCCAGCCATGTGATTACATGCGCTGCGAAGAAGAGGCCAGAATTTCAGGTCAGGGACTTCATTTCACAGAAAAAGAGAGGGAACACCATCCACAAAGCGTCCCATCTTTATTTTAAGAATCATACCATGAATTTCTCTGCATTGAATGTCACTAGAGGGATCTGATTTATTACTGGTTTTAAGATCCTCACCAGCACTAATATTACAGTAACTGAAACAGATCTACTGTAGGCAGCTGGGCAGTCCTGTAGGCTCCGTCATGGGGCACAAACACTAAACAGAGGCACCTGAATCACATGACTCTTAAACTGTCTCGCATGACAGTTTATTGATGTGGAGGGTGAATGGTCCTGCAAGGTCCATCGTGGGGCAGAGACACTAAACAGAGGCACCTAAATCACATGACTCGTATTCACATGACTCTTACACTGTCTCGAATGACAGCTTATTGACGCGGAGGATGAGTAGTGCCTGAGAGTGCCTGTCGGGTGAAGGTCCCCAGCCTTTAGTGCCAGTAGCCTAGTGGCTTAGGTAGCCTCCCCAGGATAGTCGGGCCGGGTCAGGACTACTCCGGGTCGCCCTGTCTGCAGTGCCTCCTGACTCTGCTTGCTCCGACATCACGACCTCGCTCTCCCGTGCCCACTCTCTTCCGCAGACGGGCTTCGTTCCCGGCCATCCACGACATTCATGGCAAAAGGGGCACGAAGTGAAGCGGTGTTCTGGGTGCACAGGCCTCTCTGTCATGAGGCCATTTACACTTTTTATATCATAATCATTCCACACGCAGCGAACAAATTTCCAAAGTAGTGATTGTGAAGGTGCCAATTAATTAGAGAAACTGTAATGGCAGATGGAGAATATCATGGTATGAAGTAGAAAATAACATGTACTGTTTACACGCCTAGCGAGACACAATAGTAAACATGTACCAAAATATAGCTTTATTATGTAGGTAAAATGCTTTAAAACTAATATCCCTTAATGTATTCCACTTAATTTGTGGGCAAGATTCTAGTTATATTAGGCTTTAAGTCGGAATCGACTTACCATCCAGAGTTACGAATCTCGGATTAAGTTTACACAAACAAACAATCTGACTCAGAGGCCGGTGAAAGTACAATTACTGCACCGATCACCAAGGGAAATAAGGCTGTGCAGGAAAAGTTGCACGCAGAGGATTCCCAGCCCAGAAGGCGCTGGAGACACAGGTGTGGGACGGACTTCTTATATAGCACAGCAAAGACTGAAAGGTACAATCACAGGCTTACGCACTGCAAGTGAAGGCTGCTCGCGCTGATAAGCGTCTCGCCCATGAAATGAAAAATAAATATTTTGGGCCAGTTCATCCAAACGTGTGGGCTTGCATTTCCAAACAAAGAAGCCATGCTGCAAGGTCCCTTTCAAGCAAGCCACCAAACATCACTTCTTAAAGGCTCGCTGAATTTCCTTGACCTGTTTAGATGAATCAAAGCTAAATAAAAGGTTTTTATTGGTGGAGGGCTATCAATTTTGTGGATGTTGATGTGAGATGATTTTCATGCAGAAAATGTCATATTTTTGTATACTGCCCATGTGAAATATGGTTACACACACTGCACAAGCCATTCATTTCTCCTGCTAAAAACTAAAAAATCTTCTCTCCAAGGCTTTGTGTAAGAGGTCTGTACATTTATACGCTACGGCTGAGGGAGAATATTGCCTTGTCTAGGTGCCGTCTCATTCGTGAGGTGGAGAGATTACTTGATTGCCCTCGTGACCCTCGCGGCCCCTCTGTCCCGAATGAGCAGCCCACCTGGATTTTAAAGTTCCTCCCCAAACACCATTAACTCACGGTAAATAAAGCAGAAGTGTCTCGGAGTCGAAATGTCAAGCAGCGTCCGGAGGTGGCAGGCATGCTCAGTCGATCACAGATCGGATCCTGACACTGCTATATTCCCACATGTCAACACCGGGGGATAAACACTGACACGCCTTCAGAGTGTCCTGGGGAGCAGCGGAATACGTCACCTGTATTACTGGGAAAAAAATTACATTCTGCAGCATGTCAATGTAACCCCAGGAAGAGTGAAGCCATATTGTTTTTGTATATCTCATTATTAGAGTAATTATCAATTTAAATAGACTCTGCATTCTCTGTCACCATTTACATGAAACACCACCAGAAAAAGATAGAAAAAGTGGACATTTATCTACATGACAAAAAAAATCTAATTTTTAAAAGTGATCCAGGAGATGGGGGGGTCAGTTATCAGCACATGCTGCATATGACATGTTGGGGATTGTGCAGGATGAGAGCTGGCAGTAAAGAGGGGGGGCCACAGGCGCATGATCCCACCCCCAGCCTCCCCAGTGTCTCTTTCGCAGTGGAGGCCAAAGCGGGCCCCCTGAGTGCAGGTGTGGGCCTCATTTTCTCGCTGTTTTTTTGTGAAGCCGGATCTGTCTGTTTCCAAGCACAACGGGGCCTAGAAACCAGCATGTCTGTCATTATCTCTGGCACTCAGGCAGGTCAGGCCTTCGTGTCTGTGATCACAAGGTCACTGGTGCGAACCCCATAGTCTGCAGATGTCCGTTGGTCCCAAGACCCTTAACCTCCCTGAAATGCTCCAGGGAATGCCAGATAAATGCCTGGTCCTGCTCTGACCCAAGCTTCACTCTCACCTCTATATGTGCGTCTCACATGAGAGCATGATAGGATATGAGAAACACATCCCAATGTACTTGTGTAAATAGCAAATAAAGCATCATTTCACCTCATCCTTGTCTGTGGAGATGGATTCCCCCCCCCCCTTTCTTACTTGATTTTTTTCAGGGAACACAGATTAATGTGCCAGTTTCCCGTGCAGCATATCATCCTTCAGACTGGTCTTAATAGTGCTGCCAATAGGATCTGTCTGCTAGGTTGTGGTCCTCCTGGGATGTGAGATGCCCAGGGCCTGGATCGAAGCAGGTGGCCGAAGTGACAGCGGTGACACGCACCCCCATAGCCCGTACGGCATCCCGTTCCCTGGGGGAGTGGCCCCAAGGTCTCCGTTTTATGAACGTGCGACAGGAGGCTCAGGCAGCCCGCATCAGAGAGGCTCCTGGTCTGCAGAACAGCTACATGGACCGCACTCTGGCATATAGCTGGTGCTACAGTGCAAAGGTGCAGTAAAGGGAAGATGCGGGGCCCATTCCAGAGGACTCCAAAAAATTGCAACATATTTGGATTGGTCTTGGATGGGGGCCCAATATGGTGTGCTTTCCTGGGACACAAAATCTGTATCCCCTACCACACTGCTACCCCTTTGGTTCATTAGGTAGAATAGACAGGGGACCACCTTCACCTGTGTGCAGTGAAGGGCCTCACTCAGTCGTCACTGTGGCATGCATCCATTTACATTTTCTAACAATAAAAGGGTGTTGAGCACAACAGCGTTTTCCGCATGCCTTCGTGTGTCGAAGCACGTGCCTTGTGCTCCGACCGGTCACACAGTGTAGCGTCTGAGGTAGGCCTGAACACACCATGGCAATAGCTCCCTATGTATGATATTTACACCGTGACCTTCACTGCGATCTGTACCATACCTGTACCGTGAGCTGCACTATGACCTGCACTATGCTCTACACTGTGACCTGTACCATGACCTTCACCGTGACCCTTACTGTGACCTGCACCATACCCGCACAGTGACTTTTACTGTCACCTGTACAACAGTGACCTGCACCTTGACCTCTGCCGTGACTTTCACTGTGACATGCACCATATCTGCACCATAACCTGTACTATGAATTTCACCTTGACCTGCACCGTGACCTGCACCATGACTTTTACAGTGACCTTGAGTAGCGGGGGGGGACTACCCTGATGTGGGTACCTACATGTGGTTGAGCCTAATTAGAAACAGTTGGTGAAGATGTGCTTGTTTGGTGTGGGTAGAGGTGGGGCCAAGATTTTGGGCTGGCAGGTGAATTTTGGGGCCCAGCTCTCCTCGCATCCAGCGCCGTTAGATACATTGCTGCCACATAACGGACTGGAGGCCTCATTTGCAAATGGCTTGTTTCTGATTTGCACTGTCATCTGGATAAAAAGGAAAACGTGATTCGCAGGGTCTAGAAGGGGGACCAATCACCTGACAGGCCATTTGACTGCCTGCATTTATACCTGCATACGGCTTTTTCTTCCCTGCTCTTGGATTCGCTCTTACGTATTTCTCTGCTTTTCACGCTTAATTCCCACCTCCAGAAATTCATCAAGATGCGGCCCCCGCACCAGCAGCTTGGGGGCTTATAGAGGTTATGGAGGTTCATGCTGTTAAAATGATGAGGGCCAGTGAGGAAGTAAATAACCGAACAAACGGAAACAGCTTTTTGGGGCCCTAAAGGCGAAAGAGCCAGTCGCCACTATTAACTCCTGCTTCATTTGCTCATTTATGATTATTTTAGTAATTATGCACATTAATACATCAAATCTCTTTGTGTTGTGCATTCAGCCGATGAGAGTAATTACAGGATTCACATCACATTCAGTTGCATCATTCAGGCCTTTGTTTTGGAGAAAAGAATGAATAAATTAAGTAGACCCCCCCCCCACCTCACCCCACCCCACACTCATTGTTTTGTATTTTGGAGAATCCTCAAAACATTCATCCCTGGCCTGACTAAAAATATATGTTTTCATTATTGTCACCGTATAAAAAATAAATTATGATACCCAGCACTGAAGTTATTATGAGTAAGAAATGACAGGAAGAGCAAAGCCACAAAGCCGGGCAAGGTTTCTCATGGGCCCCGTGTCTCTGCAGGCAGGGAAATGGACAGACCTAAACCACATCATTTCACAAAAAGAAGCAAATCGAGATTTGAATTAATAAGTGAATAAATTGTACTTCAAGAAATAATTCACCATGTGTTCTTTAATTTAATGAAGAGTTTAATGAACTGTTGTCAAGTAATTATTCCAACAAAGATTTAATTATTGCATAAAAAAAACATTTATTAATTTGTAATTATATTTTCATTTACTATAAACGATTGTCACTGCAAATTATATTTCTATTGGTATTTTCCTTTTTCTGTAAGTTCATATATTATGTTACAAATTAACGATTCAACATTCAGTTGCACATGATGTTGTTTTTGGGAAATCATGTGACCAGATGTACAATGTAAACGTGGAAGCGGGTGCTATTTCATTTGAAATTTGACATGTTTTATTGTAAAAAAAAACAGCTAGCTAGGGGAACTTCAGCTTCCAGACGGCAATTAGTTCAAAGGCCTCCAAGTCATGGATTCCTTCTCTGATCAAAACACTAGTCATGTTATTCACCGGTGACATTATGTGGCTGAGTTACAGCATCAATAATCAATGGTTAGCTGGAACAGAGCAGTGAAACACTCGACCACAAGTCCTTGACCCTTTGACCCTGCTCTAACCCCCCCGGTCAGGAAGCAGTAGCATCTCCCCCCAGTCACCCATCACGCCCATCACTTTGGTAGGAGGCTGTGACCCCAAACCCACCATGTGCATGCGAACGGGGCTACACCACGCTGTCTCAGGCGTTATGTAACCTCACAAATTTCCAACGATATATCAAAGAAAAGGCACTTATTTAACAGCTGATTTCTGTGGGTAGTGGGGAGATGGGTTCATTAAGGCGTTACCTCTGAAGCCAGGACATATTCACCTTTCCAGCAACATCCCTGCTCAGCTCCGGCTCAAAACTTATTAACTCTGTGCGATACATTTAAATAGCTAATGAAACAAGTGGCTGGTGTCCTCGCTTGACTTTGGAGGTACTGAAATGCAGTTAAACAGAGAACTATTGCGATGTTTTTATTTGTTATCTCTGATAATATGAGTTGCAAATTATAATTAGGGAATTAATTGTGTGATATTTGTATGATAAATAATGGATGATTACAGTATATCTGTTTCACTCAGGGGAAAAACATCCTCAGCAGAAGTACAGAAATTCCTGATGCGATGCTGTCAAGGGTCATTCCCAAGGTGGAGTGTTTGCATGGTGTCTGCTCTCTTCACCCTCAGCTTCGCTAGGGCTGCATCGGGTCATTTAACCTTTCGACTGGTTGTTAATTCCGTTTGTTTAGAAACCCTTCATCTCTTGAATGGGAAGCCAAAGTTCAGATTCGACTGCTTCATCCTTGACAGACATTCCTTAGCAAGACATCCTAAAGTTTCATCCTCCATCTGCCTGTGCCTTATTTTTTCTTCTCATGCAGAAGATGATTAAAGCACTGAGCCTCACATGCTAACAGCTTTAACATGTTTTTTTGTCATTATACCAATGACGACTAAACTATTATAGAAACTGCAGCTTTGTGTTTGGGTGCCATTTTTTTTTTTAAAGAAAGTAAAACCTTCTGAAGACCAAACTCACATTCACGCATTGTGAATTCACCAAAACATTTTATATCGAAAATAAATGCAGCTACTGGAGGTAAATTCTTGCTGGGTGTAAATCACTGCGCTCAAATCACTGTGCTCAAATCACTGTGCTCAAATCACTGCGCTCAAACCACTGTGCTCAAATCACTCCAATCAAAATCACATGAAAAAAAGAGGAAAGTAAATTGATTGCAGGACAATATCGAATGAGCTCTAATCTTTCACAGCCAGTGCTTAAGCCCTTGGACGATTCCCATGGTGCATTAGTACAGGGAGCGTACAATGGGAAGGTTACTGCAAGGCTAATCTACGAGCCATACAGTGAGGATTTCTGAAAGCATTGCACTACCACTGAGCTGCACATTTACATATTTCTTCTTCAGTGATATTACATTTCTGAGAACAGAACACTGCATTTCGCAGTACATAGCTTACGTAACAACTCTGTGTCTTCCAGACTGGCTTCTATACCATGCCGCTGATGCTCGTTCGCTAAAATTTCATGGGAACCAAAGACTCTTACACATAGCACCTTCTACTGGAGATTTGTGCTCATTACTTGTCAAGGTCTTATAAAGACGAAAACAGCATCAGCAGAGCTGATCTTAGAAAACTCAGGGACCAGTGAAGGAGCTTATTTATCATGGGGTACTCGTTCATTTCATATAAAAACAAAACAATTCCAGCCATATCTAAGACCCCAGCCCAGGCTTTAAGACGAACACTGCAGTCTTACACGCTGGCGTGTGCGGAACCCTGTTTAAATTCAAGCAGTCGTCCAGCCCTGAAATCCTTCATTTGCCATCCTCTGATTCATGGATCAGCTGCCCGACACAAGTTCGCCGTGTCCCCGGAAATGTCTGCCCAACACGAGCCACGGGAAAAGCCTGCATGCTTCACAGCCAGGAAGCAGCAGTCCATTGGGGTCAGGTGACAAGTACGCCCCCACAGTGTTAAGTTTTACACTCAATGCGAACAGCGGCCCCAGGCAGCTCATTGAAGGAACGTCCCCCCCCCCCCCAAATCAATATTTCACCCCTGTTGACATGTGTCCCACAGCAGAACCCACTGGAGGAGTGGTTAGCCGGACGATACTCATTTATATTCTGATGATCCGAAACAAGTCGGAGCTAAAATCCATATACGGCGTGTTGTTCCACACGACTCTGTCAGGTCCGGGGACTCCAGAGCTTGCGTTATCATGGCGAGCCTGTGAAGTATACACCCCCCTCCCACTGCTAACCTGAGGGGCCTTCATCTGAAACACTGCCAGCGGATGAATCAAGCATTCGGATAAGCAGCGAACGATCCAGGTCCGAGTCGTCTAGACAACGGAACAGGCACAGAACCAAACAGCACCAGCGGCTGATGAATATTTTTAGCTGTTTTTCGCATTTCCAAAAAGAAAACAAAATGTACAAACCGACAACCTAGAATTCAGTCCCAGGATTGGTGAACTCTCAAATTATTTAGGCTCTTAAATATGAACTGACTGTCTAAATCTGAAAATCGCTGCAGATTTTTTTAAGTTATGGAATTTGAGGCAATTTAGCTAAAAGGACAGCATGAAAAAAGGAAGTCAGATTCCTCCACACATGAATAAAGTTGTTGCCGAGGAATCTTTAATCCTGTTTCCATGGTTACACCAGCTACTGTATCACTCGAAACTATGCAATGCTTGATGACTAAAATACCAGGAATATTAACAACACAGCAGATGGAGGAGGAAAAAAAATCAAATAAATATATTCCCCCTCACTGCAGAGCCTTTTTTTGAGAAATTTTCTTGTATATTAAGAAACAAGCTCTCAAAACAGATTCATCTAATAAGTAAGATTCCCGTTCATGGAAGATATCCCAAGATAGGGCGTTTGGAAAAAAGCGAGAGAATAAATAATGTGAATCGAATTCACAGGTGGCGGCAGTGCCGATGGCCCTCCTGCACGCTTTCCCCCTGAGCGCCCCACTGAGCATGGCCGCCCTCCTGCACGCGCTCCCCCTGAGCGCCCCACTGAGCATGGCCGCACTCGGCCGGTGCATCCCCACCCTTAAATTCCAGTTCAGCATTGAATTACTGCTTCGCGCCGGCTCCAGGAAGCTGAAGCCAGGTGTGGCGGGAAGGGAGGGGGGGGCAGAGTGATGTCATCGGTAGAAGAGGGCGATCTTCCGGCCGTGTGATAAACACACGTGCATGTCGAAGCACTTGCCACGTAGCAGATCGAAGCCTCCTTGCAGTGCAACATTGAGCATTCATTCAAAATCATGGGGGGGCCTTGTGGACATGACAGGCGGTGAGTAGGGCCCCCACAGAATCCTAGTGTGCCTCTGATAGTGTCATGGTTCGGCGGGCGTACGTACGTGGGGAAAGGCTGAAAGGGGAGAAACGCTGATTCATGATTCTAATTGGCGTGCAGATTGAAAATGCCAAGATTATTAATTCCTGGGAGTTATTTTCCGGCTGGCGGCCTGACCTGTGACTGTCGGGCTAAATAAGATATTAGCCAACACCAGCACGCTGCAGGGTGCACCTTGTGCTCTGGACGGCACGCGATAGTGGTTCTGACCATGGGAAGGAGCGGATATATGGGGCTTCCCACCGTCGCAATCAAGTCAACCCTTAATATACGCTGCATGCAAATTTATAAGTGCGAAACCAGCAGAGTGGGATAAAATTCCAGCCTTACAATAAAATGATCAAACATGATTCGTCTTCACATTAAAGTGTACAAAATTGTGGGTGCAAAAACATGCATAATCAGGCTCGAAACGACACACTTTTTTTTTTTTGCTAAAGTGAAAGGAATGAAGTTAGTTTTGTGGAACTGATGAGTGGATACAGAGCAGAGAGAAGGTGACAGGAAGAGGGTCTGCTGTGAGGTATGGGACAGCACCACGGCCGCAGCAAACGGACTCCATAGCAGCAGCGGGTCAGAAAAGGAGACGGGAGTCAGGAGCGGAGAAATGCTGCGTGTGTCACGGGAGGTTCCATTGGGAACAAACATTCAAAACACAAAAGATTTTCTGCCTGGGCCTGGGATTGGGATTTAAAATATGAATGTTTAGGGGGTTAGCTCTCCGATCAGAAGGTCGGCAGTTTGAATCCCATGCTTGGCAGAGTAGCCATATCTCCACTGAGCCCTTGAGTAAGACCTTTAACCTCCTGAAAAATGCTGCAGGGCTGCCAATGGCTGACCCTGCTCACAGAAAACAAGCTTGGCTCTCTCTTCTGTGTGTGTGTGTGTGTGTGTGTGTGCGTGTGTGTGTGTGTGTGTTAAAAAGGACAGCAAGATGGAATATGTGAAAACTAACACATTCCAATGTACCTGCTGTTATACAAATAATTATATTTTCCATTTCAGATGTAACGAAATATTCAAGCCTTCTCATCATCCTCCATCTAGGATCCCAGGACACGAGGGCTCTCACTGGTGACAGTGCGTCTCTGTACCGTGGGAGGACTCCCACATGGGCGCGGCAACCCCACGTGGCCACCAAGCTGGGGGGTGAGGTTGTTGGCTGCCTGCCATGCTGCCTACGGCGGGACGAGGACTCACCATGGAGATCGGGACAGACAGCCGACGTCAATCGGCACGCATTTCATGACGCAGGGAGCGGGAGGAAAACCACAAAGCGCATTGTGTGTGGAAATGCATCCGCAGCGGGGTTGTAAGGAACCAGGACGAGCATCTTCAAGGAAACGCTTTGGGCTTCGGTTCTGGAAATAACAACCGCTTAGCACGCCTATAGAGACTGTGAATTCGAGCAGATCGGGAAGCCCCCGCTTTCACCGCGTGTACGTGGGGTTATTTGAAGTCGTTTGCGATGCCGCTCGGTCTAAATATGCAACAGAATCCAAAATACACAAGCAGGGTTATTTGCATCTCTAAACACACAGGAACAAGGAGTCAATAGAGTCTCCCAGTGCACCGAATATGTTTGAGCTTTTGCAGTATACGTCAAAGAGTGATCGGAAGTCCATCCTCCTTAAGCTACTTAGCATGTGGAAGGTCCTATTCATCAGAGAGAGGAAGTTCAGCATGAGAAACATAGGCAGTACTGGGGCAGTGCGCAGGGGTTGGGTGATTATAATGGTGATCTTCAATGCAGCAGTCAAAGCACCATCATTCGTGTACAAACACAGTGTAAAAAAGCAGCTTTTTATGGGCTAAAGTCACGGAAGCTAAATGTGGATATTGAAATTAAATGTTTTAGGTATTAGACAGATCCCTGGTCAGAGTGACTGAGACAGATGCAGTACCTGCAATATGCATATAGGTGGTGCTAGTGTTAAAGGACCCCAGGAACATCCCCTGGGACTCAGCTCGGCTAAGATGGCTGCCCTATGCTTTGTGCAGCCGTCACACATCAGCCAAGGGGTTTGCTGTAACTGACGCAGCCGGAGACCTCTGTCACGCTGCGGGGCTGAACTCACAAGCTGCTGCATGCAAAGGAAGAAAGTCGACAGTAAGTATTCTAAGTCTGAGCGGGTCCCGCTGTGGCTGTAACCGGACCGTGATCCCGTGTCCGGTTCTGCCTCATTGCCCCCATTGACAATCAGAGCGCTCGTTCCAGCCCTTAATGACTCGTGGAGATTTTCTCACCCAAGGCAGAGGAGCTTCTCTCCTCAAGGGCTGATTTATCTTGTAATGCTTTAAATACCTCAGCACTTGCTGTGCAGAAACACCCCAGGAGATGTGCGAGGGAGCACTTTTAGCCTGCCCTTAAACGTGGCCCCAAAGACCTTTACCGGGTTCGAGTGCGGCCTGTGCACCCTGCAACAGGAACAAGCCTGTTTTTAAGACACATTTGGCAAGGACCTCGGCCCTCCTGCAGCCTTCAAATAAACTGGACTGATGCATCATTACCGAAAAGTTACAAGATGTTATACTTTATTCTTACACCCATTGAAGGTCCCTGATGTAAAGAGCGAGGTGTTTTTGTCCAGGCAGTTCCTAGAAACCTAAAAACAACGCATGAAAGACAAAAAAAAGCCCTTCAGTGGGACTTGGATGATGTGAGAACCCAGGGAGTCAAAATGTCAAATATATTTCATCAAGTAATAAGCAGTGATTAATCAGGTGAGGTATATTATACTTAGTTAAATCGAGTGGAGATCATTACAAACCTGAATAATTGGTCCATTTTAATGACGAATTGTACTATGCCCACAGCAGGACAGGAAGTCTCCATCAAGGTTATAATTGTGTGGGTAAATCGGTGTGCTTCGCATACTCTCTGCCTCTGATAGCACCATGATGGAGGCACTAGCTGCAATTAATTAATAAACACAGATCAGGCATATAGATTGGACAGCTCAGGTCCATTCACGCTAGGACTGACGTGTGTAACTGTCTCCCTCACATATTCCAGGAAGGGCAACTGCAAGAGAGATAGCCTTGACTGAGTGGGGGCCCAGCAGGGAAGAAGAGGACCGCAGAAGGACAGCCGTGAGACAGAGCGAATCATCATGTAAGAAAACAAATGCGGGAGGGGGGAGAGAAGAAAGTGTAGACCCACAGAAGAAGCTCTCAGGAGTCTTCAGGAGCGTCCTGCCAAGTCACCAAGAAAAAGTAAAGACAAACTTAATCAAAAATAAGGATCTTGGCTAAAACCAAACAATACCAACTGGCACCGGATTAAAATTTTAAAGGAAAATGGCAGACTGTGCAAGAAATAAGCCGTTAATTAAGTAAGGCTGGTTGGACCAGGTTTCGATTAAATTTATTGTTGGAGTTTGTATAGCTGAAATTGGAAGGTTAGCGTCCTTATGGTATTGCCAGCTGGTCGTCCAGAGCCTACCTGGCAGGTGGTGCCTCTGATTTTTCTGCTTTGCATATGCTCATATGCTCGGGGGTAAGACCGAAGGAGGGGGGAGGGGAGCGATTTGCCAGTCACGTGAGCACATAAATCTGCATCGCCAACCCCAAGGCATCTTTGCTACATGTTGAAAATTCCAGCAGCATCGACTGGGCAATTTTTCCATTTTTCATTCCAGGTCGCCTTTGCCGACGAGACAAGATTGTCTCCACTGTGCTAGAATGGGACCAAAAAGTGTTTTCTGAAAACACTGCACGGACACAGATTTGAAATATAAAGAGACAAAGGAAACTGTTGAGGGAAGATGTCACGGTGTGTGGCAGTATGTATAGGATAGTCCAGATGCGCATGCAGAGATGTAGTTTGCACTTTTTAGCTCAGAGTGTCTAGTTACCGTGCTGTCATTTCCTGCATTAGTATATGGATGTTTGTGTTTTAGAGCTCCTGGGTGATCCAGAGGATTCCCGGCTCTTCATCTGCATTGCCAGCATCTCTGCTGGACCATTTACATCTGCGATGCTACACGGTCGAGCATCTGCTCTGTCGGTCCGTGTCTTGTCACACCGAACAAAGACAGTAACCCCAAAACATCTAGGAGCCTGGCTACTTCCCCAGCAAGTTATACTGGATAAAAACTAGGACTCCTCACCTGGATCCTGCTCCTTCCTTCAGGTTCCTGACAAGCTCCCATAGACGACTATACCCTTGAGCGAAATACATAAACTGTTTCTGTAAAATATTCTGCCCTAGGAATGGGCAGGAACTGTCACCTCCTTGGATAAACTCATCGTCACAGAATCCGGGCATAAGAGCTCGGCTGCCGCTTGCATCTCAGAATAGGATGTGCACTGTAAAGCCTGATAGCTGCAGATGCAGGAACCCACGTCAGCATCCTGGCAGCGATTCCTCCCCTCGTGGCGAGCATCAGCTCATCATCACAGGGCCTGTGTCGCTCTTTATTGCTGAGCCGTCTCATTCCCCCCTTGGCCTGACTCACTCGGCACGACCCAACTTGCTTCCTGAACCATCGCTTTGAGAGACGCCCCTGGCCCGGCGGTTTCACACCTGGCTGGCCGGGTCGGTGCTTTGTCGTCTCCCCATCCCTCCTGGCCCCTTTTCATCTCGCTAGTTATTTAAGAACCTCACGTACGAGATGCCAACATGTGAACCTGGGACCATCTGATGCTGGCTCGCAGAGGTGCATGGAGCAGCCAAAATGCATCACTGGACATCCGCCACGCTCGTGACTTCAGTCTGGGCTCCTCTCTGTGTCCAAAAGAGACTGAGAGCACCCCCGCGTGAGGCATGGGTCAATGCGCCGCAGCCTCCGCAGAGCATCTGGAGTCTTGGTTTATTCCATCAAAGGAAAGGGCAACCAGACACTTTCCCAGAGTTCAGGGGTGACGCTATGCGGAGGCAGAGTTTCCGTGAGTGACAGATTGATGCATTCGGTCTCAGGGGACACACAATATCACTGCCGCCATGGTAACAGCAGGCTAACTGAAATCTGAGGTAGATTCAGAATCTCGCACCCTGAGATCCGCGACGCCACATGAAATCCATTAAGCCGGGATGCTACACTGAGCCCTGATCTAATTAGGCCCTACAGAAAGATACCATGAAGCGAAACATGGTGCCTAGAGTGTATAGAGTCATAGGTGCTGACAGATACTGAGTCCCAGGAAACTTTCTGACATTCCAGAGTCCTGGGAATGATTCCTTAGCATTGGAGCAGCATAGACGCCTTCAACGTCTTTACAGCCACGCGACCGTTCACAGTATCGTAGCTAAAATAAAACCCACACTGAGCAGAATCAAGTGACAGAGGAACTTCAGAAGGGTCATATTTTTGGAGATTCCCACTTCAGGAGCTTAGTGGAAACAACATAAAGCCGTGGGAGGGATGAGGGGATGAGGGGAAACCCGCATCAACGGACAACAGAGATCAACGGACACAGATTCCCCATGGCGAGAGAGGGGAGATCAAATGAAGAGAGAGGCAGTCGGGGAATGGGGGAGAGGTGGAACAAATCAGTCATGTTGGTCACCTGACTCACACTCATCTCTGTTTCCATTCACTAACGACAAATTCCCATCACCTTTTGGTTTTGTGAAGCTGATTGAACCACATCGGCTGGTCAAAAGGCACTTCAGAAACAGAACCTCTGACAGGATGAGATGGTCTTCTGCTGTGGTGTGATGCAGACACCCCTGCACATGTCACTCGGACACTCTTGCAAGCTCTTTGTCATCTAACAGGGTCACGGACACCCTTGCAGTTTGTTGTGACAGAAACTCGATCGCAACGCCGTTTGTGGTGCTGGGATTTGTCTCATAGCTGGAGCCAGCAAATCCACAGGGAGCCGCACTATCGCTGGGACTCACCATCGATCCCTACGCTGCTCTTTTTACGAGTTCTTAATCCAATTCACGTGGGAATATATGAATAAATTGCATGTACACAAGGAGAGTTTTACTGTGGAGGGATCAATGATTGCAGGGTGTACACAATGTAAAAAGCTTCCATTTTCTTTGTGCGTGTGATCATGCCAGAGAAGGTCTCCACAGAGGGCATTTAATATCTGATAACTGCACTTTTTTTATCCCAAACAAAATGAAAGTAAAGCAGAATTAACTACCCTTTGTGGTTCCTAGCATTACCTATATTGTATGGGTACAAGCAGCATAATGGTTTTCTTTCATTGCCTGTAAAGTTTCTTACTTTTTAAAATTAAAAACGCCTTGTCCAGTTGACTGAACTTTGTGTAAGGGTCCAGACATCCTTTTGAGAAAGTCGTACCAGGGTATGGTGACCGCTTGATAGATGAGCCGAACTCTAGTTCAGCTTTGGTGAAGGTGGCTTGGGATCTTTAGCACATTTTCCACTGATGCCCTGTGACGGGAATCAAAATCCATCTATACTTTCACTTTCGTTTCACATGACAACCCGAGGGCAGAAAACTTATACTTTTCCAGTATAGTCGCTCTACCTTGGAGCAGATGATTGCAGTGACACCTGGGATATTGAAGAGCATGACAGTCAAGCATTATTTAAAAGGCCTCTGAGTTTATTTCAGTTTAATATCACTTTTTTAAGGTGATCAGTGCCCTTGAAGGCTGCCTCAGGGACATCAAGCAGGGGTACCTGTGGCTGATTTACCACCCGTCTCCCTTCGGAGGTCTCCAGATATAATCTTTCAAGATGCCCGTCTGGCCTGAGCTCCGCCACCCATACAAAATGGCAAAAGTCTTAATATCTCCTAGAAAACTCCAGAGTAACTCACTGCCACAACTCTGCAGGGACGGACAAAAGGTCCAGGAGTTGTAAAATCAGGGGGAAAAAAACAGCTCACCGATACATCACAAGCACCCTCAGCCAAGAACCCCCCACCGCACCCTCCCTGCTGAGGGGCCCCCACCACACGCCCCCAGCCAAGGGGCCCCCACCACATGCTCTTAGACAAGAACCCCCCACCGCACGCCCCCAGTTGACCGCCCCCCACCGTACGCTCTTAGCTGAGAGCCCCCAGTGCACGCTCTTAGCTGAGGGGCCCCAGTGCACGCTCTTAGCTGAGGGGCCCCAGTGCACGCTCTTAGCTGAAGGGGCCCCAGTGCACGCCCTGCATCATGCTGTTTGCTCCTCATCGTCTCTGTGACACAATAACAGCCATGTAACCACACAGGCTGCTCAATATGCTTTGTGCTGCTCTGCAACTTCAAAGATGCTGAAAGCAGAGCTTCCTTGGTGTCCGGCCAGAAATGTAACATCTATGGAAAGTAAAACTAACCACAGAGAGTCTTATGCGGTCCAGCGGTACAAATAAAGCTGGGGAGTCACGCTTAAATCGCGTTTGAAGTGTTCAATGACTTATAGATTTACTTATTGGTGAGCGTGAGCAGGATAGCATCTCTGTACTGAGGTACCACAAGCTACTTCAAAAGATCTCGTCACCTTTTATATTTAAATGAGGCAATATACAGTACATGCCCTCCTCTTTTTTTGCAAATTAATGTCAGCTCCGACAAGCCATAATTTTCTTTTTGTGCCAAAGGAAGAAAAAAACATTACGTAAAGTCATTACTACTTCCAGCAAAGATTTATACAGTTCATTCCTCAGGGAAGTCCTCAGCAAGTTATTATTTGTATATTTTAATGAAATATCAACATTTAATTATTATAATGTCATCAAAAACATCTGTATAATGTGACTAAACATTTTCACTAGATGTTTTTACAAATATTAATACAATTATTATTACTTATTATTATAATTAATGAAATTGCAATTAGTATGGCTATTGGCTACTGACACAGTTGCAACTTTCATTTACATGTAGCAACTTCATTTTTACTACACAGTGCAACATTTCACTGGAGCAATTAGGAATTAGTCTATGGGTAAAATGCCCCTTCCGGAACAACCTCTTTTGGGTGACAGATGTGTGTTTGCTTTAAAGCTGGAAAGCAGGCGGGCACATGCGAAGCTAGTTTACTCGTACGGGGCCAGTACCACCTCCTGCACTAAAATTCCCAAACAATCACTGATTAAGCTGCACGGATTTGCCACCAGTAGGGACAAGGGAATTGCAGCCTTGCTGCAGCATGGTTTACCATATATCTTTAATCAGGCCCTAGGAAGACTGGACACACCCACTCTCTGCTGATTGGCCAATGGCAGGCATTTGGCAGTCACTGACTTGCATTGTCTGCAAGTGGATTGGAAGGTCGCAAAAATGTTTACATAAAGTGTACAGTCATGGAAAAAATTAAGGACCACAGGACAATTTTTCGTTACACTGATTTCTCAATTTCTGGGTGTGGATTTGTGAATAATATACACTATATTGCCAAAAGTATTGGGACACCCCTCCAAATCATTGTATGCACTTCCAATGTGTATAAAATCAAGCACCTAGGCATGCAGACTGCTTATACAAACATTTGCAAAAGAATGGGTCACTCTCAGGAGCTCAATAAATTCAAGTGTGGTACTGTGGTAGGATGCCACCTGTGCAATAAGCCCATTCATGAAATTTCCTCGCTGCTAAATATTCCACAGTCAAGCATTAGTGATATTATAACAAAAGTGGAAGCAACTGGGAACAAAAGCAACTCAGCCATGAAATGGTAGGCCATGTAAAATCACAGAACAGGGTGAGGCGCATAGTGAGCAGAAGTCGCCAACTGTCTGCAGAGACAATAGTTACAGGCCAAACTTTGTGTGAAGAACAGTGTATAGAAAGCTTCATGGAATGGGATTCCATAGTTGAGCAGCTGCATCCAAGCCTTACATCACAAAGTGCAATGCAAAGTGTTGGATGCAGTGGTGTAAAGCACACTGCCACTGGGCTATAGAGCAGTGGAGACGTGTTCTCTGGAGTGACAAATCACGCTTCTCTTTCTGGCAATCCGATGGAGTCTGGGCTTGCCTGACTGCATTGTGCCAAGTATAAAGGTTGGTGGAGGGGGGGTTATGGTGTGGGGTTGTTCTTTCGGGGTTGGGCTTAGCCCCTTAGTTCCAGTGGAACTAAAGAACTCTTAATGCTGCAGCAGTCAAAACTATTTTGGACAATTTTATGGTCCCAACTTCATGGGAACAGTTTGGGGATGGCCCCTTCCTGTTCCAACAGGACCATGCACCAGTGCACAAAGCAAGATCCATGAGGATGTGGATGAGTGAGTCTGGTGTGGAGGAACTTGATTGGCCTGCACAGAGGTCTGACCTCAACCTGATAGAACAGCTTTGGGATGAATTAGCGCAGAGACTGTGAGCCAGGCCTTCTCGTCCTACATCAGTGCCTGACCTCACAAATGCTCTCACTAGATGAATTGTCAAAAATTCCCATAAACACTCCTAAACCTTGTGAACAGCGTTCCCAGGAGAGCTGAAGCTGTTAAAGCTGCAAATGGTGGGCCAACTCCATATTAAAGCCTATGTATTAAGGATGAGATGTCATTAAAGTTCATGAGTGTGTAAAGACAGGTGTCCCAATACTTTTGGCAATATAGTGTATGTGTGTATCTAATATATATCTTTCTTTTTTGCCAAATGCAGCCTGGTTCTTCTCTGTTTCTCATTGATGGAGGGCTTCTTCCTTGCTTTATGGAACTTCAGTCCTGCTTCTAGGAGCCTGATACTCTCCTAGCAGTGCACTTCACACTACTTAATGTTTCCCATTCCTTCTGAAGGTCATTTGATTTCATCCTCCGATTAATGAGAAACTGTTGCATAAGTTAACAGTCATCTCTGCCATTAGAAAATTCCCTCTGCCCTTTATCCTCCGAAGACACGAGGAAAAAAGTGTCCTTCAATTTTAGGTTATTTGTCTTTGGAGGAAATGATATATTACAATTTAGATTTTTTTCTAATTTATTTTTATTTTTAATTTCACAGCATGTCCTCTTTAGTGTACAACAGGAATAAAAATGTTTCTCTACATCAGTGAAATATAGATGCAAAAACAAAATGTCCACTACAATGGACATAAATGACTGGGTGGGGTCTCAGGAGGTTAACTGGCTGGCTTCTGGTTGTTCCCAGTGTCTCCTGCTTCACCTTATTCTTGTGCACTGCTGGCTTAGAAATTTTGAACCTGGAAGCAACCTGCTGCTCAGTGCAGCCTTCTGCCAGCAGAACCACGATGAAATGATCATCGACTCTTTATCGTCCCCGTAGAGAAATTCTTTTTTACACCTCCCTCAACTTCCTCCATGTAAATATAGTGTGGAAAATATAAAATATAGTAGTCTCTTCATTTTTTCCAGGGATGTGTATGTATGTATGTATATACACACACATGTATGTATGTGCGTGCGGGTGTGTGTCTGTCTATCTATCTATCTGTCTATCTGTCTGTCTGTCTGTCTGTCTATCTATCTATCTATCTATCTATCTATCTATCTATCTATCTATCTATCTAACTTTTGCAGACTAGAGTACAGGTTGGCACCAAGAAGCTGGGCTGTTTGTTTCAGGTGGGTGGGAAACAATGTTTACAGAGAGCACGCTAGACCTGGGTATGGATATGAAGCAGCGTTGACATTTTATTGGGACATAATGTTATTCACTGCCTGCAACAATTGACTCTAATAACCTTAAAACTACTGGAAAGGTAACAGAAACACCGACTGTAAAATGAGACCAAGGTGCTAGGTGGCTCTGCTTTGGAATATCCATAAAAAGCAAGCAGAATGATCTTCAGAAGGTCCTCTGTGCCATCTGTGGATCACAGCAGCATCTGACCATTGCTCTCAGCACAGAATGAGACCAAGCTCAGAAGCCATTTGGACTAATAAGCCACAAAAATCATACTTCAAACGGGAACGAATTAAAATGAGCCAGACTTCTCTTTAATCTGTCTCATCTTAATGCCCAATTCTTGGTTACGGGTAAATCATTTTTGCAACGAAATGTCCACAATGGCTTATTTAATACGTCTGATTTACCCTATTTACCGAAAAAAGTGAGTACTCTACCACAAAGATGGCAAAAAGCAGAAAAAGCCCACAAGCAACTCTCAGTATGTTTACGTCACTGGGCGCTGGTACCAGTTTTTATGCCAGTGGAAAACCAATGCCTTCTTGAAGTGCTAAAAGTACGGCACCTGGTGAGGTAGCAAAGCACCCTTTAGTGAAGCGGTGAACGGGACAGCTTTACAGTGCTGTGCCTTTGTACATATTGTACATGCTGGACGTCCTCGGCTCTGCTCCACCCCTCCTCTGTTACTTCTGGGTCAAAGCCCAGGGGACACTGTGGAGCACGAGTAGAGCGCTTAGGCCAGTTCGAATTTGATTGAGTGTGTATACATGCAGGAGTAAATCAACTCCCAATTGCATTATCTGGGTGTCTTAGTCCAATTCAAAGAAATTCAATTTAGTGCAATTTCAGTCAGACCAACATGTTTAGATGTATTTTAAAAGTCTGGTTTCAGTTGTACTGTGCTAACAAAATAATTTGATTTTTTTAGTTTTTAGTTTGCAGGTAAACGTACTGTCAGTCACTGATCTGAAAAAAGAACAAAATCGAAGATGAGGCAACAAGCTTGATTTTAACAGCTTATGTAGAAAAGTGTCCCTATGATGTAAGAACTCAATATTATATAAGGTCTTTTATTTGTACTTCTATTTTTGCACACAGTATTCTGGGAAGTGTTCCCCTGCATGTCTTGTACCTCAATTTCTGTCCTGTACTTCGTGTTTGACACTGAACCACAAACAGTTCTGGTATGTTCACACATACTGGCAATTAGAGTTCTGATTCTGAAAGTTCATATTCACTTTATCACCAAGAGCACGCCAAAATGATTTAGTGAAAGCAAATGCATTTTCCCCATGAACCTGTCAGATCCGATTAAAGATGTTCCTGTTTCTCATTTTCAGGACTGGAGTCAAAAGGCTTTGATTGAATATATTGTCTGGAAAATTTCTTAATCCTGCCATTTTCTTGGTTCCTCCTGTTTCATTTACTTCCTGTGTCTTGGCAGTGTTGCATTACATGCGATTGTACTGGGAGTGGTACTTGGTTTATTAAGGTATTTAGATATACTGTAGTTATGGAACATCTTCCAATACAAGATGCCTTAATCAGATGCCAGGGTTATTGAGAGGAATTTCACCCTTTCGATGTTATTCCTCGGATCAGGAGTTGCATATGGACCTTCCAGTCTTCATAACTCCGCACGGCCCACCTCCAGTCATTTCAGACACAGTTCTATAATCCGCATGTATGTAAATGCCACTGTGGCCGACTAGAAAGTGCGCTTTATTTGGCTGTGTGTTCCTACATTCACCCACATGCTCGCCGTGATCTTTCAATGGCAGGCAGCGTTATATAAAAGCATATTCAGTAATCGTCTGCCAGGTTTCGTGCTCTTCACCTTAGAGGAGCTGGTCTGGGAACTTCCATACCTGAGCCATAAAGTAAACACCTTCTCAGCTGATACTAGCAGACGCACGCATAATCGCTTCATTGGCCATTCGTACACTCTCCCTTAGCCGTTCGCAGGACAGTGCTCAGTCACCATGATCTCTCCAATAAGCTCCAACACCTTCTCGCTGTGCCGCTGACAGATTCCTGTTTCGCTGCCTTGTTTATGCGTCTTTGGAGGTGCATGAAGAGCCATTCGGTGCGTCTGCGAAGGGCAATAAACTCAAAATAATGAAGGGCACGAGGAGTGAGGAAGGGCGTGCGGGAAGGAGGGATGTCTGGACGGCTTGAAAATGTCAGATGATGAAGAAAAAAAGCAGAGGCGACAAACAGCTCTGGCTCTGTGTTTATATTTAGCTGGTGAAGCAGATGTTTCACTTTCTGGGCGCATATTAATGCACACAGACACAACCTGGGCTTCTCTGAGGTTTATGCATTTTCACTAAGAGCCAGCAGGTGGTAGAGGAGGCAGCCCCATAGTTACTGACCCAAAAAGCCTCTGACGTCTACAGATCATTCGTACAGGCACTAACCTGTGCTGAAGCATATCAATCAGGCTGAGAGAATAATCATCCAACACCACTACCTCGTTTAACTTCCCATGTTTCCGGGAACCCTTGCGTTCGTACTGTTTCCCAAGGCCCATCTTTGGCAGGAAGCACAGTGCAGTTTTACGGGAGAGAGATACAATACTTTAGCCTCGAAAAGGCACAGTGCACTTTACGGGAGAGAGATACAATACTTTAGCCTCAGAAGCGAACAATGCACTTTACGGGACAGAGCGATAATACTTCAGCCTCAGAAAGGAACAGTGCACTTTATGGGACAGAGTGATAATAATCCAACCTCAGAAACGAACAATGCACTTTACAGGACAGAGCTGTAATACTTTAGCCTCAGAAACGCACAGTGCACTTTATGGGAGAGAGCGATAATACTCTAACAACAGAAATGCACAATGCACTTTTACGAGACAGAGCCATAATACTTTAGCCTCAGAAATGCATAGTGCACTTTAAGAGGCAGAGTGATAATACTTCAACCTCAGAAATTAACAATGCACTTTACAGGACAGAGTTATAATACTGCAACCTCAGAAATACAAAGTGCACTTTATGGAACAAAGCAATAATAATCCAACCTCAAAAACGCACAATACACTTTTACGGGACAGAGCGATAATACTACAACCTCAGAAACTAAGAATGCACTTTACGAGACATAGCGATAATACTCCAACCACAGAAAGACACAGTGCACTTTACTGGGCAGAGTGATAATACTCCGGTGTCAGAAACACACAGATCACTTTACTGGAAAGAGCAATAATAATCCAACCTCACTAACGCACAGCACCCTTTACTGGGCAGAGCAATAATACTTCAACCACAGAAATGCACAGTGCACTTTACTGGGCAGAGTGATAATACTCCGGTGTCAGAAACACACAGTACACTTTACTGGAAAGAGTAATATAACTCCAACCTCATTAATGATTACATTTTACTGGGCAGAGAAATAATACTTCAACCTCATTCGGGAACAGTACACTTTACTGGACAAAGTGATAATATTGCAACCTCATTAATGCACAGTACACAACTGGGCAGAGCGTCATTTTGCTCATTGCACTATACCATGTCACATTTCTTTTGGATATTTTATATTTATTTAATATTTCTACATTCTTTAACTATATTTTGTGATTCAGCCATCTATTTATTAATACATGCCTCTGCAGCTCCTTGTTACATGTCTATCTCGATATCTTGTGGGTGCCTTTGTCTTGTTTTGTGCTGTCTAATCCTATTCGATTGGACATGTTACCGATTTGATGGCGTAAGAATTTCTGTGTACAAAAAACAAATAAAGAATATCAAATATTGTCCCTTGAGAGCACATACATCCATAAAACATCCGAAGGGTTCCGCCCCCTTCCTGCACTAATGTATTCTGTGCCAAAGGGTCCGGACTCACCCTGCAGTGTGGACAGAACAGCCAAGGCAACTCATTATAGAGAAATGCTTACCATGGAAACCAGCATTAATGAAGCCGCCGTATTATATGAAGTGTACCAATTTCCTGATCCCGAAATTTTTACTGGAAATAAGCAGAGGCAAATGAATTGTACTGCTGGGATTTAATAATCGCAAAACACAATCCTGTGGATGGATGAATAGAAATTTATTGCTTAGCTGATACAGCGGCTCCCCCCACCCAAATACTTTTTTCTAGCTGGGTGTTTCAGCGGAGCAATTTAAGAATGGTGTTCTGGAACTTTCCACAGCAGGATCCTGTCTCCGAGGACTGGAACCTGAGACCCCTGCTCTTTATGCATTCCTCCCTTTCCTGCTCCTGCCCACGGATTGTTTTCTGCTGCCAAATCCAGCCTCATGTGGTGTTTGTGTGCCTGAAATGTGCCTGTGAGGATGCGATTGATTGATTGGGGTTCACATTAGATCAATGTCAAATTAGGCACCAGGTCACCACAGTTCGTTTGGGACCCTTTTCTGGGCCGCAGGGTGCTCCAGGTGTCACCATCTCAAAGCGTGCCGTGAGGTGATAAAGCCAGGACAATGAACGGTGGATCGATGTGGCTCAGAAAGCCAGCATAGCGCCAAACAATCCCCGTTGTAATTACGTCCTGATAAAGGCCCTTCTGCAGCTTGAACCTTGGCTTCTCTCCAGCTCATGAGCGAAACGTGTGGCTGTTCTCGATGTACTTCGCAAAGGCTCCATCTTAACCATGGTCAACCTGCACTCCGACATTTGAGTAACTTGACATATGAGTCACATAATTTTCTTAAAGTCTGCTTTTGGGATCCTTCCAGAAGCATAATGTCATTCACCGTCTCTGTGGGCAACTGGGCGAAGGAGGCAGGCGGCCATGTGTAGGAGGCTCTGAACCAGCCCCCAGCCCCCGCGTGTTGGTGTGGAGTGGCTGAAGACGGAACGCACCGCGAAGATGAGCAGTGTCTGCCTCACACGACTGCACCACCCTAATCTCCTTAACTTCTGAGGAGCGTCAAGAGGCGCCAAGTGTCTGAAACGACCAAATTCAGTTCCAATATCATGATATCAATTGGAAAAGTGTATGGAAAAGTACCATAGAAAAGAGCAGCTCTGTGCTGAGGACACTTTGTAAAGGAGAGAAACTGAACAGGACTCAAACATTTGCATTTAGAAACAGAGAAACACATACCAGCAGGCTTCCTAAACCTGCAGAGGCAACTGGTGAGACTGACTTACTGCTGGTGAGACCGCCCTACTGCTGGTGAGACCACCATATTGCTGGTGAGACCTCCCTACTGCTGGTGAGACCACCCAACTACTGGTGAGACTGACTTACTGCTGGTGAGACCGCCCTACTGCTGGTGAGACCACCATATAGCTGGTGAGACCGCCCGACTGTTGGTGAGACCTCCCTACTGCTGGTGAGACCACCCAACTACTGGTGAGACCGCCCGACTGCTGGTGAGACCACCCAACTACTGGTGAGACTGACTTACTGCTGTTGAGACCGCCCTACTGCTGGTGAGACCACCATATTGCTCATGCAGAGACAACCTGGGCTCATTTTGCATGCGTGTGCTGGTCCCCTGTGTCTCTGCACATTTACTGCCTGGTTACTAGCACTGCTACCCATTTAAAACCAGCAAACCACTATTTCATCCGCCAAATTAAATAACAATTACGAAAAAAAAAAAAATTAGAACCAAATCTCACATGGATTTTTATCACTCTGCCAACATGAAAGGAGTTTCACTTACTAGAACCTGCAAACAGGTTGCCGTTTACATCAGCCAAAATGAGGCGGTGACCTTTGGCGAGCAAAGGGAGCGCGCGGCTCAGGCAGGGATGACAGGGGGACGATGGCTTTTGCTAAGCGCTTACCTGGATGCCTGCCCGTACCCAGCCACACACTGATGGATCTCAGCCGACACTTCCAAGCAGGGCGGTGTGACCCATGTCACAAAAAGGAGCAGGGGTGGCCCGTGACAGGAATATTACATTAAGCTTGGATTTAAAATGTGTTGCTGTTTAAAACAGCGCCACCTAGAGGTATGAGCCAAATAAGCTGGATGAATAAAAAGCCACCACAAGTGAAGAGTCTTCTAGGCTCTAGATACCTGATAATATCTTTTTTTACATGGTCATTAATAGTTACCCATAAAACTTCACTGAAGTGATGCTATTTATTTACCAGTAAATGGCACTGTAATTACATTGGGTAATGCCCTTTCCTAAAACAAACCCACCAAATGGCACTCAATAGCAGACCGTCATCGCGTGGCAAACTCCTGCAACCGCGGGTCGGCGGAGGAGCGGACGGCACGCTGGTAGCTGGTGGTGAAGATCAGCCCGGGTGCCTTGTCAAAACCCAACAGACAATTGCCTGGATGGCTATTGCTCTGGCGACACCAGTGGTCAGTCAGTACATGGCACCAGAGCCAAAAACTCCCAAACACTCACACAGTGAATTTCACTCTACTCATAGGCCTGTGTGCCACTCTTACCCTTTAGGGTTTCTGCGGACGTTTTAAATTAGTCCTAAGTCGTGTGTTTATGTCTAATAGCTTCTATAAGCAGTAATTGTTTCCTAGACAGACAAAAAATCTCCTTGAAACAAAACCTGTAAGCAGCATGTCGGCTCCATTGTTTACACTTTACCTGTTTTATCAATTTAACAGATGCTTCATTCAGAGCGGTGTACTTTTTATCGGAGAAAGTAGGGTCAACCAGCCCTGGCTGCAGGTTAAAGGACTTGCTTAACGGTGCAATGGTGAAATCCTAACCAGCTGAGCCCCACGCTGCCCCCACAGCCCCCAAACAAACAGGTCTCGAACCAGCACTCAGAGGAGCCATTTGCCACCACGCATTTGCAGTGCCAATGGGAGAGGGCCAACCTGATGGCTTCTGGCTAAACATGTCACAGTGCCATTGCAGAGCTCTGTGCTGCGTTTAACCCTTCAGCAGCGGCCAGGAGCCATTGCAGACAGTCAGGTGACAATAACAGCCAATGACAGGGTATTGGGGGCTGACCTCCAGGCCGCCAGCTGAGCTCGGAATTGCAGGTCATTAAGCCGCTCGCAGATTCTACAGATCCAAGTCCATCTCCATTGATGAGGCTTCGAAACAAGCTCTCCTCTCCCTCAAATCCGATCCATCGACAGAAGCAGGTCATGTGCGGAGGGCTGGGTGTGGAGTCTGAAGTATGAAGGCTCATGGTGTTTACCACCACTCAAAGCATGTGTTGGTGTGAGGCCCCCTGCTGGCCACAAACACTCACTACAGTAAATACTGAATACAGACATTCTGAGGCAGCATGTTCTGTTAAGCGGCTAGTTAGCTATGATCTTCTGACTCTACTTGCTATCTATCCATCCATTCATCCATCCATCCATCCATTGTATCCCGCTTATCCGAGGTCGGGTCACGGGGGTAGCAGTCTCAGGAGGGAAACCCAGACTTCCCGCTCCCCGGCCACTTCCTCCAGCTCCTCTGGGGGAATCCCAAGGCGTTCCCAGGCCAGCCGAGAGACATAGTCCCTCCAGCGTGTCCTGGGTCTTCCCCGGGGCCTCCTCCCAGTG
>JAABNY020000063.1:644796-656581 GCA_015164015.2 Brevimyrus niger
ATAAATTTATAGAATTCATGGATAAACTTAGAAGCAGAACATCCATGATGGTATTCTCTGGAATACTTCCCCTGCCAGCCTTAATTTAAAACACCCCTAGAGTCAGACTCGGATTCAGACTCTTCGATTCAGACTATCCAATTCAGGGCCTCAGATTCAGACTCTCCAAATAAGACCGTTGGAATGAGAGTTTTTGATTTAGACCCTCTGATTCAAACTCTCAGAATCAGATTCTTCAACATAGACCTTCGGACTCAGACTCTCTGATTGATATCCAAGGATTCAGACTCTCAGATTTAGACCCTTGGATTCAGATTCTCACATTCCGATACATGGATTCAGACTATGGTTCAAACTCTCTGATTCAGACACTCACATTCCTGCATTGGGCAATCATCTGATTTTTGGCAGCTTCCCCTTTGTGAAAGATCTGGCACCAACTATCTGTACCCTCCCTCAGGATCACCCCCCCCCCCCCACATGACTCTTTGTAACACTACACTCCCGCAGCACTGCTTAATGCGTAATGATATTCCCGATTTAGCCAGCTGATTGCCTAAGTGTGCAGCCAAATCCTGTGCTTGCACATTTTCCTCTCAGCTCAGTAAAAACTTCCCGTGATATTCTTCAGTTATCATGGGTGGGGGTGGGGGTGGGGGGGAGAGAGAGTATCATGGCTTTTACTGTAGAAAGGCTCAATTTCCCACTTTTGCTCTAATAAGTGGATTTACATCCACCACATGCACTTTGAGGCTAAATCCGAGATACTTTCTCATATCTGGAATGTTGAGGGAATTATACAGTTTATTTAGAAGAAGTTTCAGTGTGCTAGTTCAAGAATAAAATGTTTAAAATACTACAAAAATAAATACAGTACACAATAGGGCGTATCACACGCACCATGTGATATGGAGACATATTGTTATGCAAATGGACTCATCTGAAATTACTTCTGGAAATATCCATTTGCATAGAAATTGCATTCAAATTATCAAGTTGTGGTCATAGATTTTTTTGCATCATTTTTTAAAGAAACTTCTGCATGGTTTGATGTTCCTTTCATTCTGATCCCTGGACAAATGCTGGAAGTTAATTTCCCATAACCACTTAGCGTCCAGCATTGTACTGCCCACAGAATCAGAACCATCATTTGGATCCTTAGGGTGCTGAACCTTTAATGAGTGAGGTGGCTGTTTTTCAGTCAATGGCAACACTGCGGGGGGGCTGTGGGGTACATAGAACCGCAGGTCGGCCTCTTCTCATTGTAAATGTGGTTCACTTGAAAAATTTGAACACAAACGTAAAATATAAATGCAAAAACGGGGCCTGGGCTTCCAGTAAGCAGCTTACATTGGTCGCAGACAGGATAAGCATTTGGAAAAGAGGTGGCTGGATGGAATAACCCCCCTCTGGGGCTCTTTCTGTGACCAGAATGCACTGAGAGGCCTGCCCACACACTGGTCATAAGGCCACAGAATAAGCTCCACAGCTCTGGATCCTCACAGGAAACACTGACTGTGGACGGCCTAAACTGACTGTGTGCCTGTGGATGCCCCCCCCCACCCCCATCCAGGGGAGGGTCAGCATTTAAGGCCCCCGACATCCCATGGCAGACATAGTCTAGCTAATTGAATTGAACAGAAAATATCCCCCCATAAATCCTGCAACCGCTCACTCGTGAACTGCTCACGCTACATTCACATATGATATATACGAGCATGGCGCCCATAATGCACCAGGGTTTTCACTATACGGTATTTATGGCCCATCTTCGCGGTATTACGAGCGGCGCCGCTGCAGCGTTAGCGATCCAAGCAGCCGGCAATCCATGCAAGGAGCGGAGTCTAAAATCCCACCCCCATCGGAAGAGCGTCTCTCCGCCAGCATGGGGCAGGAAGCAGCCGTCTGTCTGCCAACGTGCAGCCGCTCGCTCAGGAAGTCTTTGATCTCACCCAGGAGTGTCTGAGAGTCGCTCTCACCGCAAATAAACACTCCAGGTAAAGATGGGAGATGACGGGGCCTAATCTCTAACGACAGCCAGAGATACTGTGAGCTCTTGTACCCGGGGGGGTGACCAAAGAACATTTTACATTGGTGACTATCTCCAATCATGCCACTGCCTGCATGAAAACATGCAATGCTGAAATCAATTGTTTAAAAAAACTCTGACAAAAGTTTTAAGCTTACTAACAGGGTTCTCTTTTCAAAAGACCCTCAATTATTTTATCAGAAACAGAAGCATCAAGTGGCTCTGCCGCCCGGGGGACAGCTGATTAACTGGCTTTATAAGATGTACTTATAGAATTTTGGGGTCATGTGACTGGACTTGATTCAATCACTGCAGCATTGAAAGATCACATGACCTTGTCAGTAACCAATAGCACAGCCTGATTGCCTCTTCCAACTCACTAAATAAACTCCTAACTGGGTGTTGAGCTTAGACTATGTATAATTTAAAGCATTTCATGAGTACAAAACATGAGACGGCTAAGAATGTGACAGCTTTTGATTGTTAAAATAATCATTTTAATTAGTTGATTGTGTTCATTTGCTGCATTGTCTGGTGCTGCACTCATGTTGTCTGTGACCTCAGGGTCATGGTCACTGTGGTCACACTGCTATCATTTTGCCAACATGGAGAAGTTCGTCATGATTCCTTCATGTAAATCAATTAAAAGAAGGATGCTTATCTCCAGTGAGGTGATTCAGCAGATCCCGAAGCCTATTTTCTACCTCACTCTCAAGCTGAGCTTAGCTGACCCACGCACCTCAAATGCTAGACGTCACAGCACAAGACGGAGAAGATCGCCAGCAACGTGTGCCGCATTACAATACAGCATTTCTAACAGGACCTCTACAGCCGGATGCTTTAATGTCAGCAGAAATACATCAGCGACCTTTCCGGCCGCCGAGGACGACTCCAGCTAGGAGTGCGAGCAGAAATCAGCAGCATCATGTCTGAGCTTAGAGCTCAGAGGGATGTATGTTCAAGACCTAGAAAAATATTTCATGCAGCTCTATGTTTCACATAAAAAACTATTAAAAAAAAGTCAAGCTGTACTATACCAACTAGCTTAATCTGAATGTAATTAGAATGCTTGAACATTGAAATACTGTAAATGCACTACAATAATGTGTGATTGCTGGTGGCTGTGATATTCTTCGGGAAAATGACCATCATGGCAAAGTGGAAGAAGCACCCCCAAGGATTTAACTGAGAAGAGCCTGCAAGCAAACAGAGCTCCTGTACCTCATTAATACAGCGGCAAACGGTGTGCCGAGACGTTTATGCTGTCCAGGAGCCCATTTCAAATGCATGATCTCCCCCTCCATATTTGGTTTCTCCCAGTTGATGGGACAAACCATTTTAAAAACTGCAGGTTGAAGGTGGGGCTTGGGTGATCACTTGTGTTACATGTCATAATCACTGTGTATTGCTTTAAATTCACTATGTGTTTTAGGAATTGTAAGTTACTTTGGGGAGGGGGGGTGCCTTTCTTATAGGGGCCTTATCATTATTTCATGTTAGATGGAGGTTTTGTTTAATTAAACCTTAATTCCTGCCACACTGTGTGTTTTTTTTACCAACCTGATGGCAAACCTCTGCATTACATGCCATATAAATAGTAATTTAATTCTATATAAATTGTAATTGCAATTTTCCCCGCACTACACAGGCGGGTAAGTGTCACTATGGTAGTCGGAGGGATGGACTCCCCAGCATCGCACAGGGAAACTTCAAACACAAGAAGCCAAAGCAAATTCCGGAACGTCACATGCCTCCCGTCTCCGTGGGATTACAACGTTTGATGGTGTTTCAAGAAAAGCGGGACATCACCAGCGGGGAAAGCCAACCACAGCTCCTAATTAAGCCAAAAGTACAATGACTCCAAAGGTGTTCATTTGCAGGCCAAAAGTGGGCGTTAGCCATGACCGTGGGGGTTAGCGGTGACATTGCCGGCTTTGCAGCGAGGGCACATGGAGCCCCGAGGTGCAGGAGGAAGCCTGCATACAAGCAGATTAGCTTAGCTGCTAATGAACAGCAGGTCCGGGGGCACATGTTGGGGGTTTTCACGTAACAGCTGCATTACGTAAAGCCTCAAAGAACATCTCGGTAAAGGATGCTTGTCTCTGTTGGTTTTGCTCATGGGGGTTCTGGGGGCGGAGGCTCTCCTGTGCAGCTTTAGAGGTGGAGCCTCTCCTGGGCAACTTTAGAGGCAGAGCCTCTCCTGGGCAACTTTAGAGGTGGGGCCTCTCCTGGGTAACTTTGAGGTGGGGCCTCTCCTGGGCAACTTTGAGGTGGGGCCTCTCCTGGGCAACTTTAGAGGTGAAGCCTCTCCAGGGCAACTTTAGAGGTGGGGCCTCTCCTAGGTAACTTTGAGGTGGGGCCTCTCCTGGGCAACATTGAGGTGGGGTTTCTCCTGGGCAACTTTAGGGTGAGGCTTCTCCTGGGCAACTTTAGAGGCAAGGCCTCTCCTGGGTCACTTTGAGGTGGGGCCTCTCCTGGGCAACTTTGAGGTGGGGCTTCTCCTGGGCAACTTTAGAGGTGGAGCCTCTCCAGGGCAACTTTAGAGCCGGAGCCTTTCCTGGGTAACTTTGAGGTGGGGCCTCTCCTGGGCAATCTTAGAGGCAGAGCTTCTCCAGG
Organism: Brevimyrus niger; assembly: GCA_015164015.2. Classification (NCBI taxonomy): domain Eukaryota; kingdom Metazoa; phylum Chordata; class Actinopteri; order Osteoglossiformes; family Mormyridae; genus Brevimyrus; species Brevimyrus niger. The sequence continues at coordinate 649,442 of JAABNY020000063.1, forward strand.
GCAGCATTAGGGGTGGTGCTACTCCTCTGCAGCCTGGCCCGAGATGAATTTCCTTGAAATACCGAAATACTGAATATCGAATATACATGCATAGTGGATGTAGCCAGATTTCGTGGTCCACACCTGAGCCATTCCAGCCCCCTCGCTAGTCTATGCCATTTCTGTTTATTCTTAACTTGGTTCCATGTGAGAGGCCTGAAATTACTGAACAAATGTGCTTCTGTTTTGCAGGTGAGTGAGGGAACAATCAAAAACTGTGAGATCCTGGGGATACAGACGTTAGATTTTGCTCTCCTTACCAGCAATCTCCTCTCAAGCAACTTACTTATTTTTATCTATTTATACATAGGGACATTTTAGTGACATTTAACTGCTCCAGGAAACGGAAGCAGGGCCACCACTGGGACAGTCTACCTCCAGGTTATCCTAGCACTTTAAAACAGCACATTTTCCAGGGTAAGGTCCTAACAGGCCTGTGAATCTGAAGGCATACACTGCAAAACATGAAGTGGTATCACCCAATCGATGTGAACCCGAGTGTGCCCTCGGGGTACGAGATTAAAGTTCACTGTGATGTGTGTCTCTGCCCACCGCAGCGTGGGTAGCTAACTGCCAGCATCCCCAGGGGCAAATGCTGTTTATGGGTTAGCACGTGAACAGGGAGTGACGTCAACAGCATTAGCAGACACAGTGGGAGCTTAAGTGGTCTTAAAGCCCAAGGAAGGGCTCCTTCCTGCTGCTTGAAAATGCAGGGTCTAATAGAAGCACAGATGACAGCGCGCAACAGTGCGGAGCCATAAGAACCACTGTCACTGGGGTGCAAAATCCCATCCTCGGCATAAAAAAAGACACAAAAGGGACAGGTGTATGTGAGGCAGTAAACACTGGCATTGGATGACTTTGGGTGACTCTTACATGGTGTTGAGGGATACAGTGCCTGAGGGAACAAGGGGAAACTGCAGAAAGGCTAATGCTAATGCTAACCCTAGCCAGGACAGGCTGGGAATCCACCAGCGATGGGAATCCAGGCGCAGGGGCTAGGAGTCTGTCAAAGGCCTGAGTGTGGCAAAGATGATAGGAAGAAGGCCATGATTGAACTGGTGACTTCGCCTGCCTTCATACTGGCTGAATTTGGAACGCGATATTTCACAGAAGCTTCCCGTTCTTTCCTCGGCAAGTACCTGCCCTCATTCTGGGTCGCAACCCTTCTCCTGCCGCTCACTGAGGATGCCTTCATGGGCAGGTCATGCGGTCAGTGCAGTTTCTGCCCAAAGACCAAGACACCCCCGGTGCCAAGCTACCTTATTAAGGAACTCGTGAAGTTCAGTGTAAATAAGCCAGTGTAGCCAGAAATACCCCTCCCCCAAAACGATCATTTATTTCTGCCAAAAATAATTGCACTCGGGCTATTAAAAAGGCACAGACCTTTGGAAATGACCTGCTTGCCAGTTAATTCAGTTAACTAGAGCCTTCAGGGGAGGACAGGACTAGTAAAGAGAGTCATCATGCCAAACAGCAACACCTCATCCAAGATTCTCAAGCGTAACCTGTATGCTACAATTACCGACCACTTATGTCTGTACAGTGAAGCCTGAGACAGGGCTGGTCAATCCCACTGGTGACATATGGGGGGGGCGTGACCTTCAACTGGCACCTGTCCTATGTGACCCTCAGCTGGACTTCAAAGGGTGAGTTGGGAGCCATGATGCTACTTCCCAGGTAACCAATGGTCCCTGTTTTGCAGTGCACGGCCATAAACCTCTGTGCATCCAGGCATCCGCATTTTACAAAGAAGGACCCAAATCAATGCTCCTCCCACCCAACACAGAAACAAAATAAAAACGGGACATTAGGCTGTTAAACATGCTGGCAGGTCACTTCGGCAGCTATCATTATGCTTTTATTTCATATACTGTATGTCACACCAAGATTATACCAAAAAGGTTGTTAGCGATTGAGGGTGGGTTTGTTGTTTCTGGGCCCCACTTGAAAGGTCACTTTGGGGGCCCCATAGTGTAGTGACTGCTTGGGGTGTGGTTGCTATCCAAAGTGACACAGAACTGAAAGTAGGGTCGGCTGGCCCTTGGAATGACTGGTGATTAAGGGTCCTGTGCCCAGGACCCCAGCAATGAAATATCTCCGCTGACCTGGGGATTTAAGCTGGTGACCTCCTGATCACAGGCACAGCGCTCAAACCCACTGAGCTACAAGCTGCCTCCCACACAAATTGTTGGTGCTAAGCTGGGGCGGATGTATGTCAGTGTCTGTAGGACGTGACCCTGTTATGTAGTTTTCAGTAGCTGATTGGCTATGTCAGGCACCACCCTCGCTCCCCCCAAGCTGCTGATTGGTTATGTCAGGCACCGCCCATCCCCTCATCAGTGTCCCCACATCCCCAAGGTTCTGGATTCTCTTTTTCCGGCCAGTTCCTTCATTTGTATCGTTCATATTTTAATAATTAAACGCAGGTTCGATCACTTGCCACGCTCCCCCTGCTGGATGAGGGCGGGGGGTGGGGTCTGACTCACTGTGAAGATCTGGGCGATTTCTCCTTGTGCTGCTTGTTCGGCTGACAGCGGGAAAAAGGAAAAAACTCGATGAGTGGGATTCTCGTCACTACCTCCTTACTTCCTGCGAATTCTCTGACACATCGAATCCAATTAGCATAACTGGCATTAATATTTTTTTCTTTGGATGGGTTCTAATTAACTCTGTATGCAGCAGGGATGGTGAGAGACATTAATGCTGCCCCCTTTCTATGGGAACCCCGAGCGTTCTAGTGTAAGAGCACCCCGAAGAATAACTCACAGCCCGTAAGGTCATCTGTATGCAAACGAGCCCTGGATGCAAAGAAAATCATCCTGCTAACTGTAAATTAGTAACAGAGAAGAGGAGATGGTACAGCCAGCAGGCGCCCCCTATCTGCATGAAGGACATCTGCAACTTTCCATTGTGAAATCACAGCTAGATGCTTAGCATCTGAATGACTAGCATGGAAGCTATGTACCATTAACTGTTAGCTGAAGCTCTCACCCCTTTATACAGCTGGATATTTTTCTGTTCTGGTTCATTATCCTCCACAAGGGTACACTAGTGCGGCCCATGCTGGAATCAGCACCCTTCAGGGTACTGACAAGTAATGGAAGACTATTTCAAGATTTTCTCACCCCGGAAGGTCGAGATTGTGAAGAACTAAGGTCCTGCCAGTGACGCCTTTGGCCCAGTTGGAGTGACATATCAACACCAGTGAAGTGCTTCGAAAAGTTACTCCAGCATGAAATAGTGCTTCCGATAGGCTCTCCAGTGCAAAATAGTGCTTTTGAAAGGCTCTCCAGTGTGGATTTGTGCTTCCAAAAGACTCTCCAGTGCAGATTAGTGCTTCATAGGGGCTCTACAGTGTGGAATAGTGCTTTTGGTCGGCTTTCCAGTGAGGAATAGTGCTTCCAAAAGGCTCTCCAGTGCAGAATAGTGCTTCAGGAAGGCTTTCCAGTGCAGAGTTGTGCTTTCAGAAGGCTCTCCAGTGCAGAAAAGCTTTGAGAACCAATGAACAGTTCTGATGGAAAAAAAACATTGGGTCAACCCAAAGCGGACCTCAGGATCGGCCAGAAAATGACACCGTATGAGGAGGGCCAATGGGGACGGAAGCAATAATTACAGAGTAGGATTATAAAGTAGGACCTCGGAAACGTACATTAAGGCATCACAGAAACATGAAAGCTCGGACTTTGTTACATCTTTCACGTCACGTTGTGTACAGCCGAGGGCACTGGAGAGGGCAGTTAGCAGTCCTAGATTATGTGTTAGAGAACCGATCCCGCCTGCTCTCTGGTCAATACTTCCCTCCATGAGCTTGGAGCTGAATTGCACTATGAGTAAATTCTCAATTTCAGTGACGGGGACCAGCGGGGTGGGGGTTTCTGACTACATGAGAGGTGATGTGGCTGCAGATGAGGAGAGTGGAGAGCAAGACCGGGCTATGTCCCCCCAGTGTCCCTATGGCCAGGTTTGCATGCCGTACTCCAGCGACTTCATCAGCACTGGCCAATGGGCTGACTTGTTGGGAGCCACACCTTCTGCCCAGCGCCCATTATGATGTATCTCTGCTATATCTGTAGGTGACACTCATGCCTGGCTCTGCATGGCTAACTGCGAGTCACCAAATTGTAGCCAATCAACTCCTCGGGTTTAACTAACCTGCCTTCTTCACGCAACGTTGTATTTATAGCGGAGAACATCATCACATAGCGTACTCCACATACACCACATTCCGCATACGTGGCATTCCGTATACGACACATTCTACATACGGTACATCCCGCATATAATACATTAACGTTAAGCCACATTCCACATAGGTCATTCCGCACAAAGTGTATTACGGATCTGGTGCATTGTGCACACAGTGAATTCTGTATATGGCACATTCCGCATACAACACACTACACATATGGCACGTTCCCTATATGCTGCATTCCGCATATGGATCATTCCTCATAAAATGCGCCATCGCTGGTGGTCTCTGGTGTGGCAATAAAGGGATGCTCTCTCACCCTGTATTAGCTCTCTGATAATGTAAAGGCTAACAACCTTGCCGAATATGACGAACATCATCTAACCGTCCCTCGTAAGCACTACTGAGCTCTCAAAATCTGCCAACAACACCTCCAAAAGCACAGAGAGCTGCTCTGGAATGATCCGCACGCCGTCAATGGCCAAGTAAAACATATTCAGAGGGCTGATGGTGATAGTCCATGCAGAAATCATGTTGGTACTTAAAGGTGGAAGTTCTGCGGTGGCTTTAAGGTCGCCCTTCATTCTTGTGGTCCCTCAGCACAGCGCCCCCGTGTGGTGCTCGCAGATGCCCGCATAGTCCACGCCATAGAACCCAGGCGCAGGAGTGCAGGTTTTTCTAGTGTGATTTAACATGAACACCCAACGTGCTTTGCAAAAATAATAATTCAAGAATTATTCCAGGCAAAAGAGTCAACTACTGTCTTCATAGGCAGTTTATTTTTACTTGACTGGTACTGACCCACCTAACGAGAGCCACGTCTGTGAATAATAGAAGGAAGGCACATGCTTATTTTACGGGTCGGGAAAGGCCCAGAAAGAGGCAGTATCTCCACACGAAAGGACACCAGAGGCCCGGCTGGCAACGCCTCTAAACGGTGCCATTTATCAAGCGAGTGCCGCTCGCTTTAATCGCGAGGCCTCTTTCCCCGTGTATACAGCTATTTAAATCTGCATACATGCCTTTAAAATGCGTAACGGCATTTGCAGATCGCAGTTAATCACGGCCGCAGGCAGCCGGCTGGTCGGTCAGACACCTTTGTAAGCTGTTAATCTCTGAACCGCTCTTATGGCAGAACAGACATGATATATGTAGGCACAATTGCTTACGTTATATTCATTTATTGAATGCTGTTTGGGGGTGTCGCGGAGTCAGGTGCCTGTGGGAGTTTGTCACATCAGTTACTTACTCGCGTTCATGTGGTATTTGGTCATAACCCCGCCGTAACCATGCTGGCCCCCAAAACCTAATAATACCATGTTTAGTTCAATCTAGCAACCAGTGATGATGTCACTATTCTGAGTCTGGGATCTCAGCTGACAACCGTACCAATAATAGACACAAGGTCCTAACCCACACACCAGCCCTCCCTATTCCGTTTTGTGTTCCAGACCATTCCATCTCTGATGTGTCATTGATTCTGCTTCTGATCTCTAACATGTTCCATTAGTGATTATGGCCTCAAAGTGACAAACGGGACTACAGGCAGGTGATACACAGGAGCCACACTTCATAATCCAGGCTGTTACATGGTCACATTAAAGGCATCCAATGATGTTTTCTCTCATTAAATCATATAGAAAAAAAGCATAACTAGGATTTGTGACATTTATAGCCTAAATTTGGGGAAATAATTAATGCGAACTTACTTTATTTTACGTCTGCTGCCCATATCATCCTGAGATCAGAATATTTTTTTTGTTACAGATCAAGCATAATCAGACAGAAAAGACTCACTTTCCATAGATACATCATGAATGAGGCCCCCATACATCATGACCTATTTCGGTATGAGCCATTCCCCACATGCGGAGATGTAATAAGCAGCTAGGAGGTGCTGCTCCTCCAGCAGGTAGGGGGCGCTGCTTCTCCACAGAGAAGAGCCTAGAAATCTTGTCCCTGTGCCTTTGTTCACTGTGCTGCACTGCAGCCTCCCTGTCTTCCACAGGCTGCCTGGCTCATTTGGAGCCCCTGACCTGCCCTTAAAATGTACCCGTGTGCCACTCCATGTGCCAGGCAGTCTGTGTGCCGGGTGTCCCCATGCCAGGTCATCTGCATGCCTGGGCATCCATGTGCCAAGTATCCATGTGCCAGGACACACATGTGCCAAGACATCCATGAGCCAGATTTTCATGTGTCAGGCATCCCTGTATCAGGGCATCCATGTGCCAGGGAGTTTGTTTGCCAGAGAATCATTGTGTGCCAGGCGTCCATCTGCCGGGCATCCATGTGCCTGATGTCCATGTGAGAGGGCATCCATGTGGCAGGGAGCCCATGTACCAGATGTTTTTGTGCCAGGCGTTTCTGTTCTCACGTGTCCAAGTGCCAGGCATTCGTGTGCCTGGTGTCCATGTGAGAAAGCATCTATGTGGGAGGGCGTCCTTATGCCAAGTGTCCATGAGCCAGGGCGTTTGTGTGGTAGGTGTCTGTGTTTCTGTGTGACCTTGTGCCAGGGCGTCCGTGTATCAGGCATCCCTGTTCCCATGTGTCCATGTTCTCATGTTCCCATTTGCCCTCCTCTAAACATCGTGACAAGAGACTCCAAAGCAGCAACGCGTCGCAGGAAACGCTGGGCAAAGCAGACCAGTCACCTGAGTGTGTATCTGGGGACAAGACCACATACACACACGTACACGCACGCACATACACACACACACACACACACATACACAAACACATACACACACACACACACATGTAGGGTAAACATATCCTTATGGGGACTGCTCATTCATTTTAATGGGAAAAATGCTAATGCTAACTATGACAACTTTAACCCCTACTCTGCCCTAACCATAACCATAAGTAACCTAATGAAATACAAGAGTTTTTGCATTTTTAGTTTTTTC
>JAABNY020000063.1:719777-731244 GCA_015164015.2 Brevimyrus niger
TTCACTCACACACTATTCACTCACACACCATTCATTCACACACTATTCACTCACACACCATTCACTCACACACTATTGACTCACACACCATTCACTCACACACCATTCACTCACACATGCACACCTACGGGCAATTTATAAACTTCAATTAACCTCAGCATGTTTTTGGACTGTGGTGGGAAACTGGAGATCCTGGAGGACACCCATGATGAACCCTGGTCCCAGAGGTGTGAGGCAATAATGCTAATCACTGTGCCATCCGTGCCCATGTTTATAAATAACATATAACAAAATATTGTTGAAAAGCTGATTGATTAACTATGTCTCAGCGGTGATTGATTGATGATGCCTGAAGAGGGGCCAGCTGTTCGTGGTGACGCCACCTGCTGGTATCCATTGCATGAACACCCCAGGGCAGCTTCAGCGCTCACAGCTCATTATCGAGGCCGGGTACCCCATCTAACCAGGCCAAGACCAAGATCGATAGAGGGCTCCCAGGCTGACCCCTGCCTGAAAGATGCTAATTCTCTGCGTGTATTTAGCTGTAGCTGCAGGCTGCAGAGCACAACACCGGGATTAACGGACCATGAACTGCATACATAAAGATTGGCTGGGCCGCCACCGCCGTAAGCACTCACCATGCACCATACGCCCCCAGCCACGGCACCTTGTTATGTGCGATTTCGCAAATAAGCAGGGATAATTGGGCCAAATGGACCCCAAAAAACCCAAACTGACTGAATCCATTAGAGACCTGCCTCAGAATTGCAAAGATGTGTCTGGGTCTGGGGTTTAATGGCTTCAGAGCAATTCAGATTAATCTGGCTTCCAAACTGCGTGTGCATTGTTATACGTATGTATGCATGCACAGACTGCAGCTGCCCTGAGCTCCTGGAGCAATTCTTATTCATAAGTCCGGAATTATTTGGGCACCCAGAATGGCTCTTCTCTTCCACCGGGGGGCAGCAGCAAGCCAAATGGTGGATGCCCTGAACCCAAACAGCAAGAGCTGTATTAGCTAGAGGCAGTTGTGTTTATTTAGGCCTTAAGTCTGGCACCACTGGCTGGAGCACTGAGCCGTGCAGCTTCTAATGAGCGCGTCCACATTCTGCTGTGACTGTTGCGGAAATGCAGTAAGTGGTTGTAGTAGCACCGGGCAGGTGTTCCGTTCCTGGAGGCGTGCCGCCCGGCCCGTCAGCACGCTCAGGAGGATTTCCAAGGCCGGCACGCCTGTGGAGAAAGCTGGCCTTCATGCGCAATCCATCCCGCTGACAACTTTTCAGTGTTTTTGTGACTGTTTGTCACCTTGTCAATAAGCCTCACTATGCCTGTTTTTGGTATCAAGATGCCAGTCGCAATTCTGCTGCAGCCTGATCCCTTCTGGGAGCATTGATGCACCAATAGGGCCGCAGGAACACTAAAGTTATTTAGTTTGGTGGCAGCCATCAGCACATATACTTGTCCCTCAAATGTCAGCAGGCCCTCAGGAGGTGACATCCAGGCCAGGGGGAAGGGGGGCAGGTAAAACACAAGCAGTGCTGCTATGAGCCATAAAGTTAATGGGAATCTAAATGACAAAGGACTCCTACAAAGCAATGGTGCACAATGGTCGCCATTAAGACTGAAAATGCTTTGCAATTAATCTATTTTATTTCCGTGGTCTTATTATACACAGTGTTAATGTCCCCCCCCCCCCCTCCTTTGTTTTGCCCTTTTAATAATAATAAAAATGTTGCTTGAGTCATGAATCCGGACTTGAGCAGTGGGTTGGCCATATTTTAATGGCTGTTGTTTTAAGGTCAGCTGATTTCCATGTAGTACAGGAACTCTGGCATTTAACTGGACATGTGGGGCAATTTCCTGAGGGCATCTGTTGGATGACTCATTGGGGCGGCTAGGGGTTTCTGAGCATGGGGAGAAGAACCTCTACAGTATAATCACCAGTCAGATAACCATGAAGGTTATGAGAAACTAGTGATCGCCACTCTTATCTTCCAGGCCCAGATCCTGTTCTGTTCATTTATGAGCTCAGGGCAGAAGATCAGACCACAGATGGTCTCTTTGTGCTTCACATTTGCACTCAGGTACTGGTTGGTACACATGGTTCTGGACAACAAAATTAAAATTTGATAAGAGCAGCTCCCACTGGCCCGGTATCGATCCTGAGGTCGCGCCGTGGGCCGCAGCCAGCATTTGTGATCCCACATGAACAAAAGGGCAGTGTGTGGAACCCATATTCTCTGTGCCACTGACAAAGCAGGAAACCTCACACATGCAGAGACACAACCTGAACAGCTCTGTCCGACAATGCATGTGTGTGTTGTGTTTATATTACGTTGTGGGGACCAAATGTTCCCCACAATGTAATAAAAACCGGTTATTTGATGTTGTGGGGACCATTTTTCAGATCTGTGAATGCAATCAAAAAGTGTGTCTAAGGTTAGGGTTGGGTAGGGGTTCAGTTCGACATGTTCGGATTAGAGTTTTCCCCATATAAATGAATGGACGTTCCCCACAAAGATATAATTACAAACCTGCATGCGTGTCTATGTCTGTGTGTGTGTGCATAGTGTTGGGGAGCATGGTGTAGTCATCGGAAATGTATCTATTCCCTCTAATGTAAAGGGTAATTACCTACGCGGCTTTTAAAGTGTGAGTGTTTGGTGTGAAAAATGCTCTTTCGCAATAAAATTTGGTCCCATAAAAAAGAGAAACAGAAAGAAACAAAGCTAAACGAAGCGATCGAAAAGCTGACGCTGACGTAACTCGATCGGCACCTTCCCTTATTTACATCTTTATGTTAGCCAGCAAAAAGCGTTCAAGTTTCAAATTGGCGTTTTCTGTCCCTACACTGCAATTTAATTCGCTTATATTTCGCCTGGCGTGTACAGTTTTTTTGCACGCATGAAAACTCAAAATGCTTTCACACAACAGGGAAATGACGAGTTAATTCTGATGATACGATCCTCCTTCATTTTAATAAAAAAAAATATTTTATACGCAGAGACTGACGCTCCGTTTCTCCCGACTCACATCATTCTCACATTCCCACAATTTACGTTTTGATTTCCTGGTCAAATTGCACACGTTCCGAGTTTATTACCATGGATGATTATGTGTGATATATTTCCAGCATGTCATTTACTTTGTAAGCAGGCTCTCCTCATTATTTCTAACGAACATGTTAATTAATACATCTATTCTGATATTTTGCCGTTTTAAAAATAAATTTGCACTTTTCCTGTTTATTTCCCAAGGTAAAAGTCATATTTTTATAAATTGAATTAAATAAACGGCTGCAGGTAATGAATTTCAGATATATGTACATGTAATATTAAAAGTCCCCAAAGGGGTAATGTTTGTAATAATAGTCATTACCCACAATCCCCTGCTTCCTTCCCCTTGAAACATCTGCCATGTGTTGTGACCAAGCTGGCAGGATTTCAGCTGCAGTAATCATCAATGGAAGCTAACTGTAACCCGAATTACTTTTAATTGTAGCAGTGCGATTTCACTATTGCTGGTTATTACGTTGAATCCCCATTTGAGTAACCTCTATTGTTTTCAGGCTGTCAGGAGACCTATGGCTTCAAACTCCATGAGCTTAACCTCTCCATTACCTGTGCATCCTGTCAAATGCAGATGATTCTGATATTTGATTCAATAAGGCTGCAGACTGTCACTGCTGCCTGGCTATTTCTCGTTGGCTTTGCTTCTGTGGTTTACCTGGCCACACCAGGTGACAAAATACATCTTTAGCCATTTTTTAAAATGATCCTTCGGTGTAGCTGTTTCAACGGGAGGTTTTCTGAGGCCTGCAGGCTGCTTGTTTGGGAGATCCACAGCGGACCCTCTGGGGTCTAGGGGTGGGAAACACACTTTCACTGACAGGCATGATCACACACTTCTTCAAATATGATAAACTTAATTCATGGCAAATAAATTATTTCTTATATATTTGTTTTGCCAATACACTCATCTTTATTTTAATGTATATAGTAAATATGTGAGATTTTTGTTAAGTTTGTAATTTGACATCAAAGTATACACAGTATACACTGCAGTATACACTGCAGTATACACTGCAGTATACACTGCAAAATGCAGTTTGGGACACTTGCAGAAACATTATAAAAGTACATAGTAAGCAATGCTGGCAGTTTGTTTTGATCCCAGATATCTGATCAGCAAAGTCTTGGCTACATAAAGATGACTAAATTGTGTAGTTACAACATTCATTTGGACAAATAAATTTGAAAAAGCTAACTCATGCCACAATTTCTGGCTCCTTTCATTGAATATGTAGCAACGTTCATGTGTATGAATGAGCCATTGTCACCTGGCCACATCCCTACCCCCCTTTTATGGTGCTGATAGGGATGTATCTGGATCGCGTTTTACCGTTGCGCTGCTAATCAAATTACCGTGCGAATGTGACCTGAATACGCGCTAATGCGGCTATTTATAATGTGAATAGCGATCTTCAGGTGAGAGCGGTAATACACGTCCCCGATGCAGGTAAAACAAAGTAAGATGACGTGGTTTACTTTTTTTCCCAATTCAATCTAATTGAAAAACCTTTAATACTTCCAACAATAGACGTTTTGAAAAGAAGACAGATTACGGCTTTCGCCAGCGTTTTTTTCATGATTCTACATTAAGATTTCAGCGAGATATAAACGGAAATAGACGCGAAAAGTATGTTGCGTCAGCGACGATGCACTCGACCCCAGAGTGTTAAGGAGGCCCTCATTGTCAGCGGCACACCAGGGCCAGAATCCCATTTCTGAGGGGATGGCTTTGACCCCCTGGGACTTCTCAAACTGAGACGGAAGGTGCTAGAAAGAACCAGCAGACACATGACCAATCCGGGCCAAATTAAATCCTGAGGTGGCTGGAATTGCAGTGTTGACAGGGCAGCCTGTGGCTGACAGGGGGGTGATGAATCGGCTGTTGTACATTCCGGCCCCCACGCCGCCCCATTAGGCATCCCCAGCACAGGAGCTCGTCTGAGGACAAATGATTCTTCTGTGCTGCTATATGTCTCCCCTGTCATACGGCAAGATGCTAAACATGATGTTTTCTCTAATTAAAAGGTAGCATTGTGATACGAATCGGGCCTCGAAACCAGTGACCTCAGGAGGCCAATCCTGTGCATTCCCGAGTAAGAAGCTTTCAGACTCTCCTGCGAGCCACCAGCTGGCCAAGCAGCTTCCCGGCCAATGGGTGACATCCCACAGCAGCCGCTGGCCTCTCTTGCAGATGCACACAGTTCCAGCCAATGGGTTTGGGATTGATGATTATGCTGTAGGGCCTCGTGATGCCGCCCACAGTTTGCCAGTACTTCAACCTCCATTTCCCACCCACAGGCGATGTTCTGCTGATGGCAAGGCGGGGAGTGTTGGAAGAACGGGGGAGGGGGCGGGGGGGAGTTCCAGCCGCTTCCATTCTTTCCCCCAGCACCTGTCTCAGAGAGTCCCTGTAGCCGTCTGTTCACGGCGAATAAATCATGCTCATCCATGCCCGGTTCCATCCAGCAAAGGCCTCATTGTCCAGCCCGTGTGGGACCTTAATCTCTCTTGTCCATAACACCTCAAATAAAAATATTGTACATACCCAGGTGTGGAATTTGCATTGTTTTTGCCAGCATTGTATGGCAAATTCAAATGAATATTTATAATGGAAATGTCTCCAAATCCAGTAATGAGGTTCTGGGCGTGGGGCAGACCAGCACAGTGTTATAGGGGCTCTGCTCTGTCATAGACAACGACGTTTTCTTTAACCTGGCTGACCATCTTAGTTTTAATGCATTTATTTTTATTTATTCATGAAACTGCTGTGGGATGTCGATCACCCCACCCACTGTCCCCCCTGTAGGCCATGGGATGCCATGGCCTTTCCCGTCTTATTAACATTTACCAACTGAGAGGAAAAGATAGGGAAAATTTAAACAGGGACACTTTCCTCATTGAAATGTATTCCATTCATGCCGGCACTCTGTGGGCTGTTCGAACCTGGCCAGTGACAGTATTACTACAATATTTATGCCTGGGTTGTTTTAAGACCACTCTCCTGGAGTGTGGGAGGTTGTAGCTGCACCGAGGAGAAATCCTGGTCAGGAGCACATTGGTTTGCAAAATTGGAAACGCGTCACACAGACCAGAACAAAAGTGTGAAAGCTGTGGAATGGCAACATGCAACACGCCTAGATTCTTATTCCCAAAATTGTCAGTCTGTGGAAAAGGGTCTGATGATGATTTGTGAGGGAAATGACATAATTCCAAGGCTCAGAATCACATAATCCCACGGTTTAGATTTGTGTAAATGGTAGGGGGAGGTTAAAGCGAGCCCTGATTCATTAACCAGTCCTACGGCTTTCCGCACGACAGTGAATCGGATCCAAAATGGCTGCCCTAAAACCTGGACCAGCAAAATAAAAGCCAGGACTGATGAATGTGTTTATAAACTCAGATGATAATAGAGGGGCAGCAAACACATTTCTGCCCCGTTTCCTTGCACTTACAATAGTTTCTCATCCTGTGATGACATGCACAGTCACACAAGGGGGCATTCTTTAAAATGCATGAAAACGATAAACCCCCAGAAAGGTGGAAATACGTCAAAGAAACTCTCTGGGCCTCCCTTATTTGTGATTCTGGGCTCTTTCCTTCTGCTTTACAAGCTTTGTCATTCTCTGCAGTCCATAACCAAGATAAATGGATCTTTAATTCTGTTTTGTCTTAAGACACAAAAGTATTTCCCTGCAGGTAAATGGTTGATACTCTTGTTTCATTATCGACGCACCCCATTTACCATCAGAGCACGCTGTGTACACAGGCTGAACTCCACTGAGACGCTAGCAGGAGATTTTTACCTTGGGCTATCGGCTTCTTTATTGTTTTGGGGTTGAGGTGGATCCTTCAGATTCTCCTCTGTTCAATTTCACAAGCTGTCTGCGAGGGTGGGAGCGGGTGCCGGAAAGCCAGTCGCAGTCAGAAACCTCTCCGAATTACCAGCCGCTTCCGGAAGCCGGAACTGGGGGCCCTTTCGCCAAACTCTGTGACTTTGAACACCCGTTTCCACACTGGGGCCTGCAGGAAACCTCTATAATATGCAAGAGAGGAGATTGCATTAGGAGATCTGAGATGTGCTGGGCTCAAAGTGATTATTAGGGGCTCTCAAACCGCAGAGAGGGGAGGCGAAATTAGGTTACGTTTAATTACCGTCGTCTTATTTGGCGGTAACCTTGAGGAGCTTTAAGCACGCTAGCACTGCACTTAGAGCTATTAACTAATAAGTTCTTAGGAGGCCGGTCTGCCTGCCTGCTGGTGCCGGCTGATCCAAATGGATCTCCAATGGAGCAGACGGACAGGCTTATGCCCAGGAAATTTATCAGCCACAGATGGAGAGACACTGCTGAGGACACGAAAACATGGCTGTGAACATCTCCAGTACACAGGACGTCACATTTTCTGTTTTACCACATGGTATGACCAGATTTCCCAGGGAAATGTACATATTCTGTACTTTATAAATTACTTTATAAATTACAAGCTAATTCATCAACACCCCAAAGCTGTTTGTATCCTTCATATAGTTGCCTAGTTGTCTTTATTTATACATGAACATGCCTATTTATATACTTAACATATTTATTAACTTCTATGTCATTATATTTATTTATTTTTGTACTTCTTGTCTTCCCTAGTCTTTTAATTGTATATTTCTTGCCGCCACCTGCATAAACATTCTTTGTATCTTTTGTACTTGAAATTAATGTATTGATGGTCAATGGAAGCATTCTGGTTCTGATTCTGATCCAGAAAGTCCGTGATTCCAGGACCCCCACAGGTTGGGGTGATAACCCCGCCCCCCTCCCAGGTTAAGTATGCGCTCCCTCTAGCCACCAATAAATAATGCAAAGAGCCATTACTGGACACTGGCAGGTGATTCCAAAGTACAAAAGGAAAAGGAGTACGATGGAGCCATATGACACTTAATAAAGGCTGACTGACGGAATAAACGGCACTGAATTCCTTGATTAGCTGTGAAAACATCCACACGATTCCTGACATTCGGGAACGTGCCCGCTGGGATCCTGCCTGCCCATTTGTGCGGCTCGGCCTTCATATTCCTATTTAAACTTCAGGGGCTAAGTAGCGGTGCCGGCTGCCACGTTTCCATAGCAACAGACTGGCGCAACCCCACCCCCCCACAGAGCCTTCAGCTAGCAAAGCCTAGCTTGTCCTGGTGAGGCTAATTGTCTCGGTGGGATTAAACAGGTCAGCATATGCAGGGGAGGTATGCACAGAGCTGGGGGCATGGAGAAGGGAGCTGGGAGGCGGAGGAGGGAGAAGAGGAGACAGAGCAGGGGAGATGGAGGAGGGGGGAAGAGGGAGCAGAGAAGATGGAGGAGGGAGCAGAGCAGATGGAGGACAGGGCAGGGGGGATGGAGGAGGGAACAGGGGAGATGGAGGATGGGGGGTGGAGGGAATGGAGGAGGGAGAAAGGGGCATGGTGGATTAGGGGAGGAGGGATGGTATGTGAAGGATGGAGGGAGGCATTCAGGACAGGGATTGCTTTTTATTGGCCAGTTTTCTATTACCTTAAAGGGTGCCGGCCCTGCGCTGTGGTTTGGCAGTTACAGATACCCTTCCGGCAGACACACACCCCATAAAAGGTGGCCCCTAATGTGACCTCACATAGGCTACTCACCCCAGGACTTGCTCAAAATGACATGAGGCACTCACTCTCTGGGAAATGCCCGCGCACAAGGAAATCCCAGCACTTCTCCTGACTAAGGTCTGGCATGGCCTGTAGAGGGCTTTCCCCCCACCACAGCATCCTCAGGCATCAGTGGGGGAGTGGGGAGACAGCATTCACAGGAACAGAGAAACACGTGAGATGTTCTATGTGAGAACAGCCCTGTCTGAACTTCCATGCATCTCGATCTGGCTCTGATTGTGAGATATATTGCACGTTATTACTTTTATTCCTTCACTATGGAAAAGACAAGTTGAGAAAAGGGCAGTGATTTATTTTGAAAGAAGCTCGACGGGGCTGAATATGTGAGCCTCACGAATCACAGGAGGAGCAGGGACCTTAAAGACTGTTAAAGGCTTGGCGAAAGGATGATCCAGGAAACGTCTATCAGATATACAGTACAAATGCAGGAGGGTAAAACAGGAACTAATAAAAAGCTATGCTATACTCAAGGAACAACTAGACCAAAGACCATGGGAAGCAGAGGGAGAAAACACGAGCAAGAAACACAATCAGGGAACTTGCTGGAAAAGAAGCAAGATACATCGAATCAGAAACAAACTCACACTAACAGGTGTGGGCAGTTAAGAAGCACTAGGGAACTAAGAACACTGTGGAACAGCTATGGGCAGTTAAGAAGCACTAGGGAACTAAGAACACTGTGGAACAGGTGTGGGCATTCAACTGATACCAAGAATCAAACACTGGGGCAGACTAGAGTAACAAGGTAATTCAACATTACTGCAAACAAGAAATTACACAGAGCAAAACATGTAACCATGTAGAAGTACACCAATACATAAATAACACAATAACTAAACCAAGAACCACAAATGTTAAATAGTAAACATGGTTGAGGCTGGCCATACTCACAACAAAAGGGAAGCTTGGATACCATTCACAGCGGTCTGGGGAAGAAGAGAGCCTACTAGGAGCTAAGACCAATGGGATGGCCAGCGACACCTGCTGGTGTACCGGGGAATAACAGGGACCGATCCTGAAAAAAGACGGCACGAGGAAAGGTGTGACTCACTGCGGAAAGCACCCCAACGCTGGCAGGTACATGGGTACACAGAGACAGGCAGCAGTGCTGGTGCTGATGGTGCTTTGGTTTCATCCAAACCAAACCCGATCCTGAGCATAAGGCCGATCAGTGGAAAAGCGCTCTAACCTTCAGATTACAAACCAGGAGGGGGGTTATGTTTGGGGGGCACTAGTATTAACACCTGACAGCTGATCTGAAGGTGCTTTATCACCAGGAGTTTACTTATGTCTTGGGTCTGTGTGACGTTCCTGCTCTCCTGGGCAGTTCTTCTCGCTCACTCCGTACTCACTCCACCCTTTTCCAAGTTTCACCAGCAGCTGCAGAGCACAGCATGATGAACCAGGTCCAGGAAGCCGGGCCGTGTGTGACATTCAAAGCTGCGAGTCACCATTCACAAAAAAAGGCAATGATAAATAAATAAATTACCATCAAGATTCCAAGGAATGGGTTTCCATATTTCATTGCTATCATCAAAGTCTGGAACTTTCTCTGATTATTTCACTGGCATTCAGCAGATAATGAAATTGCTTATTTTGTTGGGGAGGGGATTAAAAGTAAAGTAGGTCCTGTGTCTTTTGTTGAGACTCATGTTTATCTTGTGGATGAGAATTTAAGTTTATATCTCGCTGGCATTGCATCACTCCGCGTGACACGATTTTTATTAATCTGCGACCATCTAATGAACACCCAAATAAAGCAACTTAATTAAATTTCAGCTATGTTAACAATGTGCAAGTTAATGATCTTTGAAAAGAATAGTTTCACCCATATCTGTAAAAAATAATAACAACCCAATCATTTGCACTTATTTTGGAGAAGACATCCTGTCCCCAGCAAATAGGAAATCTGCCAGCATGTATTCACATCAAGTTTTTTCACATAATGATAGACACGATTACAGACAACGGAGGGAATCAGTCTGGAGTCTCGTAATCCTTCTCATTCACCAGGGCAAACCACTATAATTACTCTTAGTGGGACATAATCGACCATGTCAAGCGGGTGGGGCAGGGGCTGAGCGGCACACAGCTCCATCCTACTGTCAAGGGAGAGGAGGTTAAGAACAGGGGAGGAGGCCTGGGAAGAAAGGATGAGGTGGAGGATAGATAGACAAATATAGGAATGAGTGTCTTTCAGCTGGGATGTTCATTTACCTTTCAGCCACCAAAATGGCATCTGTCTCCTTGCATCCGCCTCTTACCCTGCACCTGTCGAGCGTGGGGGCCCCATCGCTTCGGACCATGGGGCCGGCATTCGCCTCTTACCCTGCACCCAGCAGGCGTGGGAGCCCCGCCGCATCAGACCACGGGGCCAACATCCGCCTCTTACCCTGCGCCTGGCGAGCGTGGGGGCCCCGGCGCGTCGTTTCTTTCCCAGGCCATCTGAGAATCATGGAGCGCCCCCCCTTCCCCCCCGGCTGACAGCCAGCAAATCCATCTCTTATTCGGGAATCTTTGTAATTACGTGTCTCGATCAGCTACTCCTTGGAAGTGCCGTGGGACGAGCCTGGGGATTTCCAGCGAGCCGCTGTTTCAGAACCCTTGTTAAATGGATCCATTAAAAGTGCCAAGGCTCTGTGTGTTATCCAGCCCCCACAACCCCCCCCCCCCCCGCTCCCCCCCCCCCCGGGCCGGAGGGTAGGCTTTCACACAGCTTTCA
>JAABNY020000063.1:735536-749377 GCA_015164015.2 Brevimyrus niger
GAACAGGGGCTCCATCCACGCTAACACCCGCCACGGCCAGCGAACAGGGGCTCCATCCACGCTAACACCCGCCACGGTCAGCCAACAGGGGCTCCATCCACGCTAACACCCGCCTCCCTTCCAGAGTAAATTACAGAGTAAATAATCGTTGCTCAAGAAATAATCCATTCCTGATCCTTTCTGGCTACTCAAGTTTGACCACCCCCCTCAAGATTTGCCAGGCGCCCGTCGAGGTTCATTTCTGGCTGTGGACCGGTACCACTGGAAAATGCTTATCCTGCTGTTAATTAAATTACAAAATAAATGCAATTATAATCTGTTACAGTTACTGAGAAAAATATGTAATTAAATTACAGATACTAATCAAAATGTTACCGATTACTAAGAGGTTACTGAATATATTCTTTTTGGTTAAAAGCTTATATTTAGAGTATAATATTTGTTTTGTTGCTTTGCATCTTTTCACTGTGCATAAATGCCTCCTTGTGGCATATTTCCAGACAGCGCGGGTCAGCAAAGCTATTGGGACTTTCCAGTTTTATTGCCCAGTTGGAGACATTTGTTAGAAAAGTAAACAAAAAGTAATCAAATGTAATAAGTTACATTATTTTGATGAAGTAAACAAAAGAGCTACACTGCTTTCCACATTTTCAACAGGGCAACTACAAATCCTTAACTGATTATATAAATAATATATCTGAATTAAATTCAAGGCAGTATTATTGACTGGTTATTGAGAAGCAGATGCAAGCCATTCAAATCAGCTCCAGCGTGGTCTGGGAATCATTTCCTCAGTATTCCAGTAGGTCACAACTGTAAGTGCAGCGTATAAATACAACTGATGTCCCATTTTAAAATGCTAAGTAAAAGGCAGCAACCTGTCCTGGATTCAGCCTGAGATCAGCTGGTTTGGACTGAACGCTTAGAGAGCATCAGTGGATCAAATTCAGTCAGACGGACTGTGACGCCCACGCGTACATTGTCAACACAAACCGAGAGTTTTCAGGTGCCTTTGCTCTCTTTTTTCGCAATTTACGCAAGACAGCTGGACGGATGTTTCAATATTACATGGCCTGCTCGTATGAACTGAAGACTGCCGCGTGTCTGGCCAGATTCCCAAGACGAAATTACGTCAAAAGCCCGTCGGCTTCAATGTGATGGGTGGTGAATAGTCCTCACCGTGCTAAGAGCACGACTGTGAAAGTGGAGCTAAACATGACCTCTGACCCCTGCAGTGACCGCTGTCACATCTGAGTGCAGAGTGGTACATTATCTGAACTTTTGGGGGAAAAAAATCTCTCTGAATGAAAAACTGTATCATGTATCATGATATATATGATAATCCAGAAATATTTACTCTGGGACAGTTAACCTTGCCCCGGAATGCACCATTTAACAGGCGACACCTTCCCGGCAGAATTAACTGTAGAGTGCAAATCGCATCGCCTTGAAGGCTGAAATACAGAGCAAGAGGTTAAGCTGGAGCACACAGACAAAGCCGAGGGGGCTGTTTCTCACCAAAGGAGCCACTGCGCTGAGCGGACTGTGTGCGACTGGGGCGAGACACGAGAAGAAGGGCCGTACGCACCTTGCTTAGGAAATATCAAAGTAATATCAAGGCTGTGCCGTTGCGATATAATCCCCATTCTAAAGATCTCCCGTACAATTGTTACGATTCAATCCTTTTTTTGGGATTGTGGACATCTGTAGCCACTCTGCTAAGGACACCCGCTTAGCGGTGCCTCCTAGAGGCCACACGGTGTTTCACAGGGTGACGCCGACTCTGTGGTGGAGCCGCGGCGTGGAGATGCAACATCTGTCCAGCTGCAACTCAGTTCCAGCTCAACGCCTTCACAGCATCTTCGAAAAACTCATGATTTCCCAAGACGGCGGACAAAAAAACAAAAGTAGCGATTTTGACGGACACGTCTGTGACGTCACCTTCATTGTACTGGCGATGTTCTGACGGCCCTCCCCGGCCCGTGAGTGTGTGTGTGTGCCGCTTATGAAGGTGCTGTGGAAGATGGTGATTCATGGAGGGCCAAATGACAGAAACGTCGAGCGACACGTCCGGGCCCCCGATCTCACTGGATCTTTCCAGACCGAGCGGTGGTCACAGCTGCCGTAAGCAGATGGCTAGGGTCTGGATCGCTCCGATCCAGCTTCAATCAAGCCGCCATCGTTTGTCTCAAGTAAAGAAAAAAGCAAAAATCCCCCTGCCTGCCTCCGCCCAGCCACTGCTTGCTTTTTTTAGTCCGACGCCGGCAGATTAAGCACCTCCATGAAAAACCATCTCCGAGCAGCTGGACAAGGAGCAGCTGTGCTTGGCAGGGAACGTCACCTTTCACCAGAATTAATCGGATTAGCAGCAGACGCCGATGTCCAGAAACCGCAAAGGAACCAGCTGCTGAGGCATTCTCAGATGGGCGTGTCATGGTGAAGCCGTGTGTGAGCGCCGAGAGCCCGGTCGTGGCGGGATGGAGCAGGAGAGAATGGCGGGCCCAGATCTTCATGCTGCACTGGAGAGTTGCATTAACACCACAACACAAGAAAGTTCACCTGGAGCCTATTATATGCTTTACAATAGTGTAATTGCATAGTTTAGTTTGAATGTTTGTGTGTGTTTGTGTGTGTGTGAGACAGAGAGAGAGAGAGCACGTTGAACAATGATACGCGATACTTTTGCATTAAGCTCTAGATATGTGCGGCAGGAACTTGGGGACGCAGAGACCTCTAGTGGCAGAAGGGCAACATGATTTTCATCTACATTTTTCTGAACTAAAATTTTTTGCGGTTCATTTTAACTTACATATTTTTATTTGTTTCCATTCATTTTGACCCTCTGAACAAAACACAGAAATATATTATTTCCTAAATGAGATATACAATGAAAATGTTCAGTAATTGGACTAATGCCTCACTTGAAAAAAGCAGAATGGTGCTCGGGTAAAAAATTTGGGGAAATACCATCGCGGCCAACATACCATGTTGTCCTGTCCATGACAGCAAGCTCTTACATTTCACACTGAAGATCACAGTTGATGTCTGGAA
This sequence comes from Brevimyrus niger, assembly GCA_015164015.2. Taxonomy (NCBI): domain Eukaryota; kingdom Metazoa; phylum Chordata; class Actinopteri; order Osteoglossiformes; family Mormyridae; genus Brevimyrus; species Brevimyrus niger. The sequence continues at coordinate 738,588 of JAABNY020000063.1, forward strand.
GGCATATAGCGATTACTTTGTAATCAAGTCAACCCGTAGAGTGGCCCAAAGCTGAATTCAGTTCTGTTTCGTCAAATTTCATGACGTGTATATCCAAGGTGAGCCAGCTGCAGAATTCGGAGCACCTAGATGGCTGAATGAATCGGCATGAATTGTAGGGCTGCCTCGGTCATGCAGCCCTCTGTCTGCAAGATCTGATGACAGCCGAAATTCTCAAATACTATTAATAGAGTCATCATCCGTTTGTCATTAGTGCCTCACTCTTCATCTCACACCCATCATGCAGTTACTTCTCGCAGTTGCCTGTTTCAAAGAAGCACGTGAATCACCAATCAGAACATGATACATTTAATTACCGCGAGAGCGCGCCGATTATCCAACCGATATCTGCAAGCTTTTTTTTTTAAATTCTGACTTGTCTGCATGTTTGCGGGATCTGAACAGATGGCCAGAAACATCATGTTAAAGGGATTTTCTATAAAATCAGTTATTAAATTCCATGAGGCAATTTCCCATCGGAGTAAAGTCCTATTCTCATATCGGGATGACCTCACCAGAAGGCAAACTCTGCAATTCAGCAACTGGCTGATAGCACAGTTTGCAATTCAGTAATTAGCCAAATGATTGCTGAGGATTATTCATATGGCTTTGTTGACATTCTGGACTCTCTGTATTGTTAAATACCACAAAAACTCTATTTACCTAGAAGTATACTAATGGATTAGCTTTGATCTATTGTAATATGGGTTAGGCTTTCATCTTCATTCATCAAAAAAAAGTTTATAGTTCCTTTACAACCATATCTGTTAATAAATGTCAATAGACAAGTTATGGTTGGATTTGACATGAAGGCATTTCAGCAGGAAGTGGGTGGAGTGGATGGTCAGTTCAAACATTGTGGAGTACAAGAGAATTCATGGAAGCAGCCTTGACTATATTTCACTGTAGGAGTTCTTGGTGAAAAGCCTTTATGCTGTGCATATTACCTGTTTATGTCTATGGACTATTACCAGGTTAAATGAAGGTGTTTTCTGTGCAAGGAACTGATGATTTCTACTGTAAGGCTACAAAGAAGCAAGAACAAAGAGCTCAGAGAGGCTTGATGTGCAGGGTTATCTCCCAGGACATCCATGTCATAAACAGATGCTGCTGTCTTGAAGAGAGATCAGTGTAAATCGCTGAACTCAGGTCAGGCAGACATGCTTCTGGCCCAGGACACCTCTGTGACGTCACAGCCAGACAGCAGTGGTCTGTGGCTCAGTAGGTTGTGCTTATTACTGGACGGTTGCCAGTGTTCATCAGACTTGAAATATTTCTGTTAGGCCCTTGATCAAGGTGTTTGTTTTTTTTTTTAAAAAAAAGGAAAGCAAGATGGGTGGTGTAAAACGAGAGTTTTCTGGTATGCTTGGACAAATAAAGCTTCGAGTCATTTTTCAGTAGTGTGAGTTTTTCAAGGAGAAACTGCCTGACCAATGGAGTGCCACTTTTCAGATCAATTACAGAAAAACATGCTGTTTCATTTTAAAAGGATCCATATTAATGAGACTGAGATTAATCCACAGTTAGCTAGCAAACAGGATTAACACCACAATGACAAAAGGAAATAAGATTATATTCATTATGTCCTTGCTATCTTTGGGAAACTGAATCCATTTGCTTCTTTGCCAACATTACAGAGGACATGAGAAAATATACACAAGGTGAGTTCTGTCATGTGATTCTAAGTAATGAGTTGGTAATATTTTATCTAGAATAGATATTGACCTGAAATCACAGGTAATACCCAGGATGCATCTTTCTGAAGCTGATTAGAAATGACGTTTAAGAGCTCATGCTAGGGTCATTAAAGTCAGAAGTTAATCACTGAAGACATACATCTCTGTGCTCAACAAGCACATGACGACTGGCCACGAGCAAACAGAACATGTATTGTCTAGGCGATGCTCAGTCCTAGGAGACAGAACCATGAGATCTTCCTGCTTTCAAAATGTCTCTGTTTCTGCTTGCTGTGTGGTTCTAGAGTCTAAAACCTAATGTAATGCTCATACAGATTTGCGGGCCCATTCTGGCTGCCTGCCCTGCGCTGGGCTTTCCCATTTCTTAATACCAAGAGTAGAGAAATTGGGGCTACCCTCAAATGTGGGACCGTCATCAAAAGCAGCTGGTGGGGCACAACAAGATGGAATGAGCTGCAGGAGGAAACCTTCAGTTCCTAGGGCAACTGAGACACATACACATCGGCTGGTGGAAGTGTGTGATGAGTATCCAGAATCACCTATGAGTGGCCCTTGCAGTGCTTACTGCAGCCTTGGGATTCGCTGCTGCGTGGCGTCATGCTACACTCATGATGTCCTGCGGCAGTTTTGGTGCTCTGCTAAAATCTAGGTATTATGGAGTTGAAGAGCCTCGCCCACAAAGAATCCAGCCGGCAGCCTCGTAAGCGACCTCACTTCAGGTGTCTGTCTCTTCCTGTCTCTTCTCACCCTATCCAGCATATCGGAGAGCCTTCACCCTGCAGCACTGGATGTCCGACACCTCTTAAATAGTGATCCACTTCGCACAGTCATTGCATTCAATGCCACAAAATGGCTCTTCCCCATGACACCATAACAGACACAAAAGAGCCTCTCAGAAATGTGCTGTAGCTTTTCTCCCTGCACATAAGAGGCATCAAAAGTGCCTTTAAAACAATGGCAACGAATCAGTGGTGCAAGGTATGAAAGACAGAGGTTCTACAACCAACGAAGCAATGCCATAGTGTCACGATGAGCTAGGACGGCCTAGACACAGCCTGGCGGGGTTTACTGGAGCAGCAAAAGACAAACACACAGAAACAAAGGGGCGAGGGGGTCGAAATAAAAGGCAGGAAGTAACATTAAGGAGAGTCTATGGCGAATCTCAGATAGGGGCAAGGTTCAGGGCAACTAGGCAGAGGACACATTAACTAATTATGGTGGGCAACGGAGCTAACAATGACAGTGACTGAACATCACACAGGGGGATTCTAATATACAGGGGCAACAAGGGCCAGACAACAGCCTAATGTGAACGCTTACAACCCAGAGTGTAGAAAACGAGGTAAGCAGCAGAGACCTCTGCTGGCCAAACAGGAACATGACATGATGGACAGGAATGGACCATGACACTTCATGATTGCAAGGACATCTCTAAGAGAGCTTTTTAGGCTGTTTACCCAGTCACTCCACCTGGGGTCATAGAACTATAGATTTTCTAAATAGGGCCTTTGTTTTAGTGTCCTTCACCAGATAGGATGGAAATCTATGATCCAGACATCATTTAAAGTTGTCGTCTTCATAAACTTTACTGCAGTTTGAAAAGTTGGATTGTAGAAAAGGCTTTGAGCCTGTTTCAGAGTTATTTGGCCATTTTATTTCTAACAACATAAAGGCAAAGGTTTCTGTCTCATTCCTAATTTGATGATCTAATTTTCATGAGAATGGCTTCCTCTTCCAGTGTCGTACGTCGCAGAAAATTGCTTTTGAAACACAGCTGAGCTTTAAAATGGACTGACACACCTGAGACCTGCTGAGCGTGGACAATCTCTTCTGTGGGATTCCGACTGTTATACCACAAATGTATCTTTCTTCTATAACAAGGCTGTAAATTCCTAACACAACTGAACTTACATGTATATATGTGATGCTGCTGCAGTATTTTTACTTATTTGCTGAATGCTTATTGTTTCCTACATTTTCATAAATGCCCATTCTTTGCATGCTGAGATACAGGACACTCTAATCCCAGGACAGCCAGGACATCATAATATTCCTGCTTTTACAGCTCAGGCTATAACTCAGCTCAGTTTCAGGCTAATGGGGTAAGTGTGCTGCCTGTGGACACTAAGCTGCTCATCTTGATGTGTCAAAAATAATAATATTCACAAAAAGCCTTTCTCAGTGACAGAACTGATGTTCCTTTCCAGAAACAGGATCGATTTCAGCATGCCGTGTTTTTAACAAGCTTGAAGTGAGTGATACAAACACTGTGGGCAATCTTGGCCCAGAACATTTTGAAGCTAAAAACCAGGGCCTGAGTAACTAATCTCAGTCTAGACCTTGCTCTGGTACTGACAGGCAGACCATTTGTAAAGCCCCCATATCGAGGGCGGTCGTGCCCCCTCCCTTCTGAGCAGGTTTCGGGCTGGCCACGCCCACGCTCTGCTATCTTAATGAGCATGTTCAGTCACCACAGCCGTACATGGGCACTAGGAATGCTTTGACATCTGAGTCTGTGACAGGAATGGCCCCAAATCCTCAGCACACCTCAGCTGTCCCTGCGTTCCCTCAAGGCCTGATGAGCACCAGACCCAATTAATACCGTGAGTAACCCTGTCTTCCCTATAGGGAAATGCTTCAGGATGAGCATGTTTAGCAGCTGGTACCTCCAGAAGCAGCCAGGACATCTGTCAGTGCATGACACATGACACAGGTCCTACTTTAACAGAACATTCATATTTATTATTTAACGCACAATATTTACATGTATTTTTTATGAAGAAAAACAGGTTTTGCTAGATTCCTCTTCTCAATCAAAACATCTGTTTTCACTGTGAATGAACATCTGAGGCTTCTTGATTCAGCTTCCTAAACTCTGTGACTCCTTGACTCCATGACTCTATGGCTCTCTGACTCCATAGCTCTGTGGTCCAGTGATTCCTTGGCTGTGTATCTCTGTGACTCCATTGCACAGGGGCTCTGTGACTCTGTGACTCCATGACTCCATATCTCTGTGACATTGTGGCTCCCTGGGTTTTTCGCCCAGCTCCAAACTCCTGGCTGTGGAGCCCACAACAATTTTCCATCCTGAATGCAACCCGATGTCATTGGGAAACAATACATAACCTCCAAAACGGCATCTTGAGCCAGAGATGTAATTTAATTTTCTTAGATGTCTGAGTCCTGTTACATGATCTGCAGCACATTTGGATAATTTGGGGGTAACTCGATTACATGTCACAAACGCAGAAAAAGAAAAAATATTCTGGAATCTGCTCAGGTATATAACGGGCACTTTTGATTGTAAATTAGCACACCAAAGGCAAAGATTTCAATCCAATTCCTGACCCTTCTGGAAATAAATTACATCTCAGAGTGCAATATATTTTTGCTGGCAGTCCCTGATTTAAAAAAATGTAGCTCAGTGTTAAAGTTTAAAATTGAATATTTGCCAAATGATTACCTGTCTTGCTGAAATGGTCTTCATATTTCTCTTGTCATTGCTTGTTGTCGCTTACCAACAAATATAACTGTTCACAGAGTGTCTTTTGTGAACCCAGTTATTGGCAAGACATATTAGCAATGACCTGCTAATTTCAGTATTTTAATGAACGTTTGCTGTCGCACGCAGAGTATGAACCAGATAGTTTGTGTCGTTACAAACCACTAACTAGCACAGACTGAAGCCAAGTCTCTCACTGCTGTGTCATTAAATGCTCATTTCCTTTGTCGTTTTCCTGTCCCTGCATTTTTTAATGCTTGATATGTTTCCTGTCGTCACACACGCATATCAGAGCAGCGTCTCCACTGAGCCCCTAAACCATGTAGCTGATGCCTTCATGGGGTCGACGGGGATAACAGACAAACCCAGGAAGCAGAAGCATGGTGACAGACACACTGCATGGCCGTAAGCCATTAATCAGAATCAATCACTTGGGTACGTCCTGTGTCAGAAGACTGCTGTTCTTGCCAGAGCCTGCAGGCACGTAAAAATAAATGCATAAATAAATAATGAGGTATTGTGGCTGCTTGTCACGCAGCTTCCTCAGTCTGCCAGGCCTCCTCCTCCTCACTCAGCCCATCAGCTCCACTTTCTGCTCAGCTCATGTCCTCAGTCCTCACCCACGCCTTCTGATCAGCATGCATATTTTTGAAGCCCGTACACATGTTTGCCACTGAGATGCTATTTATCTCTCCTGTAGTACACAGAAATATATATGAAAGCAAACTGTTGTGAGATGGAGATGAATTTGAAGTGAAAGGTCACCCCCATCCTTTTGATACTCACTTCTGGAGACTTCCTTTAAACTCAGCTGGTCACAAGGGATGACATTTTCACTTCCTCCTAACCAGAGTTGCAGACTTTGGTCAGCTGGCTGGAGTGAGTTTTTCAGTTTGACATGAGGCTGCTCAACCATGCATGTATGTAAGTTTCATTACCTACCTCCGGCCTCCAGAAAGCCTAACAACAGTAAACCCCTAACCTTAACTCATCACGAAAAACAGTTTGATGTGACTGAATTATTTTGATATTTTTATCACAATTGTCACTTCGGATTTTATTTGTGTTTAGGGCAGCAGTAAAAGCAGTTGCCTGTGTCACACCGCCAGCACCGTGACTGTACCATAGGACCATACATAGGGTATTTTTATTTTATTACTGAATAGTATTAGTGGAGATATGATAACGCTAAAAAAAGGAAGGAGGAGGGGAAAGCGCGCCGAGGGAGGTGCCAAATGGCACAGCGCGCCATTACCCAGAATGCCCCTGCGCTTGAATGCAGCCGCGGTTTTACTGGAGTGATGGACGGCTGTGTTGCGGTAATGTGTCTTATAAGTGCATGTCAAGTACGTAACGTAGCTTTTTAGCGAAATACGTCGGCGTGCGAGGTATTCGTTAGTTACTGACACGCAAGAGCGCATTTAAAGGACTTAACCAGCGGACGGAATAGGTGTTACTAAGCGGCTAACTTCGCTGTCGGAGGCGTCCACAGCTTTTCTGTTGGTTATTTTTCTTCTAAACAATAGTGTGGGTTAGTTAACAGGTGGTCAGTTACATAGTTACTATTGTATTTTAATATAGCCGGTGAAAAGTTGACATGTGCAGATCTAGGTTGGTGTGTGTTACGTATTCACGTGTATGTGTATATGTCTTTCAGATCGCTGTAGGTGAAGATTTAGTTAATGCTGCGGATCCGTCTTGTAGCCGCACTCGTACTTCAGCAGTGAGTGTCGGGGTTCTGAGTTTATGAGGCGTGACCGTTTGGTGTCGTTATAAGACGGCATTTATTGATCTGACCCTGCTCGGTGATCACACGTATTTGATCCTGATACACCTCTAAGGACTGCAGTCTTTTTCAGAGTAAATATTTATATACCCAGAGAGAGTACCAAGGAGAAACCCGTTTTTCAGTGTGAAAATCCATGTTTTTTTGGCTTTAAGGTTGTATCTTATTGGGATTTTTTTGGGTGGCGGTTTTAAAGCGGCAGTAAGAGCTGTTTGCCTGGATTTGGGCCAAGGTGTGAGATAAAGCTGACAGCATGCTTGATACCCTAGGTTGCTGTGGTTCTGACACCAGGAGCAGAAACCCACAGTCTGACTTTCTGAGCAGAGGGCCATGGCTGCAGAAGGTTCCTCTGACTTTATGGAGAGACGACATCACTGCTTAGTTGGTTTCCTGAGGGCCAGTCTGCAGACCCGTCCTGTTTTTTTTTTTTCTTCCTTTTTTGCGTTAATTGAGCTGATTTGCGTAGATCCTTTAAGGAACCGACAGGTTGCTGTTATAAAAAGCCACTGCCAAGGGCTCATGTTTAACTTACCATCTGATGCAGTCCCTTGGCCCTACTGGGTTTAAAGTGAAAGCAAGCATCTGTTTTCTTGTGGTTTTATGAAATGGAAATGAATTTTAAAAACCCAGATTGAATTACATTATTTTTTGCTTTCAGGACCTGCTGTTTGATTCGGGGAGCCTGTTCTGCCTTCAAATGGCTTCGTTCATTATATTATAATGTGGTCTTTAATCTTGCGGATTTATCCACGGGGGACGTGCTGGTACCTCCATCTCGTGTTGCCGTTCGTTGTGAGCGATACCTGCAGCTACCACCCCAGCCCATTCCTACTTGGTGTGCAGCAAGCATTAATCCATCAAACGCGCTGGTGACCCCAGTTTTGGCGTGACTATGTGGTGGAGTTCTCCCGTGTAAGGGATGGATTTCCCGGAGGAGGCCTAATGATCTTTGAAGTGTTTTCTAGACAGATTTTCTAATTCATGAATATGAAGTGCAGCTTCTCGGTTACATGACTAACAAAGCCTTCTCCTCCTTAGGCTCAGGAGTTGCTAAGGAGAGCTTGACATCTGGAGCGCAATGATGTCAAATCCCACATCTGCTGCTGTCCTCAAAGGTATGGTTGTCTCCAGTGTTCTGGGAAACCCTTGTCATGTTAGCAGGGAAATGTCATTTGCTCCACTTCAGGAGAGCCTGGAGTGTGATGGGGGAGGCTCGAAAGCATGTGGTGTCTCATCTGCGTCGTCGCTTCTTTTCCAGATGTTGTCGCGTTTGTTGACGTCTGGTCCTCCAGCAAAACAGAAAATTACTCTAAACCTTTCATTAAGCAGTTACTGGACATGGGGGCAGAGGTAAGATCAACCTGGTTGTGCTGCAGAGTTCTGTCGTGGTGGGCGTAGGACCCAGGGCAGGGATACAGATGAGACGTGGAGCTTGCCTCTGGAGTTCCCAGATTGCAACATGGGATATGTAGTGTGTGGAGGAAGTATGAACGTCCCAGGGCAAGGGGAACCCAGAGCTCACTAGCTGGGTATAGCGGTTCCACATTGCAGGTGCTTGCATGATGACACGTCTCTCGTGAGATTAGGGTATTTCAACATGATTTCTCCATATAACAGCTGAAGCAATGATAGAACTCAAAGGTGCAAAGGTGTTTATCAGACTCCTCTCTTTGTAACAACCCCAGGTGTCCAAGACACTTAACAAGCAGGTAACCCATGTGGTCTTCAAACATGGCCGTCAGTCCACTTGGGATAAAGCCAAGCAGTTGGGTGTCAAGATGGTTTCTGTGCTCTGGGTGGATAGGTAAGCCTCTGTCTGTCTGAGTAATTATTATAATGGTAATCAGGGTTTATACATTGGCTATGAATGGTATGGTCATTAAAACTGAAGTTGCAACTAAACACCTATATGAGATGATAAAAGTATTGGGACCCCTGTCCATGACACCTACAGGAACTTTTATGACATCCCATTTTAATTCCATAGGCATCAATATGGATTTGGTTCCCCTTTTGTGGCTATAACACAATGTTTTGGGAAGGCTTTTGGACTAGATTTTGTGGTGTGTCTGTGATTTATTTTTTATTTTTTGCACATTCACCCAGAAGAATTCACATTCACTGCTATTGGACATGAAGATCTGGCTCACAATTTTTGTTTCAACTCATCCCATAAGTGTTTGATGGGGTTGAGGTCAGGGTTCCATGTGGGCCAGTTAAGTTCTTCCACACCAAACTTACCCTGTCTTTATAAACCTTGCTTTATGCGCTGCGGGACAGTCATACTAGAACAGAAAAGGGTCTTCCCCAAACTTGGAAGCATACAGTTGTCAAACTCCAGTCCGGCAGAGCTACTGTCCAGTAGGATTTCTATCCCACCTGGCTTTTGTTGAGCCACACCTGTTCTCAGGTAAATACCAGGAACCAGGGTAAATACCTCATCAGAAGCCAAGTAGAATAGAAAATGTACTGGATAGTAGCTCTCCAGGACCGGAGTTGGAGACCCCTGCTTTGAGTTCCCATAACTGGAAATAGGGAGCCTAGCCCAGCCCCTGAAAAACAGCCCCATGCCACTATCTCTCTTTGACCAAATTTTGCTGTTGGCTCAATGCAGTCAGGCAGGTAAAGTTCTCCTGGCATCTGTGAAACCCAGACTCGTCCATAAGGCTGCCAGACAGAGAAGGGATTCCTAAACGCTTCCACTTTGCAATAATATCACATCAGTTGACCGTGGAATATCTAGCAGGGTAGAAATTTCAAACTGCTTTATTGCAAAGATGGCATACTATAACAGTACCATGCTAGAATTCACTGAGCTCTTCTTTCGCAAATGTTTCAAAACCACACTGCATGCCTAGGTGGTTGATTTTAAATAGCTGTGGCAATGGGTCTGAATGAAACTGAATGGGTCTGAATGAAACTGAATTTAATTATCTAGAAGTGTTTCTCAATACTTTTTCCTATGTAGAGTAAATGGGATTTTGTCATTTTTTGGTCTGTGACATGCTCACAACAGCAGCCAGCAGATGGCACTAATGGTTCAGCTGACAAGTGGAAAAACTGTCTATCTTGTGCTTTGTTTGCAGGTGTAAAGACAGTGGTACACATATCGATGAAGGTTCATGTCCGGCGATACATGAGGAGAGCGTAGCAAATAAAGTTCCCGGTAAACGAACGGTAAGATTCAGTTGGAAAACCCAAGGCCAGGTGCAGAGTGAGAAATTCAGGTTGCCCATTTGACTTAGAAACCCATGTCTTTTGGGACCCAGGTTTCCTATGTGAAATGACTTCACATTAAGGAGAATGCTTACAGAGGGTCACATGCAGAGACCAGCTTAAACGTACAGGCCCATTGGCGCCCTGGACTCTTTACGGCAGTGAGGGACAGCTAACACTTTGTCTCCTTTCACCCCTTAAGCATCGGTGCATGCAGCCAAGGGACGTCCCAAACATGACCCCAGAAAACAACTGGCGCATGAAGAGGAAGCTGGATCGCATGATGAAGGAGCTAGTACCCTCCTCACCTGTCTGTAAGTCACTCTGCGTCCAGGGAGCCCCCTCAGGCTCCCCTCTGCTTACATCACTCGGTGTCCGAGGATCCCCCTCAGGCTCCCCTCTGCTTACATCACTCGCCGTCCGAGGATCCCCCTCAGGCTCCCCTCTGCTTACATCACTCGCCGTCCATAGAGCCCCCTCAGGCTCCCCTCTGCTTACATCACTCGCCGTCCGAGGATCCCCCTCAGGCTCCCCTCTGCTTACATCACTC
>JAABNY020000063.1:753912-764662 GCA_015164015.2 Brevimyrus niger
CCCTTTTTTATCCTCCATTTTGTACAGCTCACTCTGGGTGCCCCCAAGACCTGTTTCATTCTAGCAGAAAGTTGGGGGGCCTTGGTCTCCCCCCTGACCCAAAAGGGCAGCACTTTTGGGTTCGCCCCTCAAGTTGGGTGTCCCCAGGATAGCTGGCCCAGCGGTAATCCTGCTGTCCCGCCCCACCAGTGCAGAGACTGAGGTGGTGAACGCCCCCGATGGCAAGCTGCTGCTCTTTGGAGGGATTTCTCTGTCATGATGAGTGATGCCTGAAAGCGTGACTGGGGGGAGTCTGAAATGGAGCCGCAGGCTGGTTTTTCAGCAGCTTCAGGCCTTTTTGGGTGAAGAGCACGGAGACAAAGGGGTCTCAGTGATGTCCTGCCAAAGGCTCCTTTCATGCACTGGACTCCTTTAACGTGTCTCAAAGCTGTCAGAAGTGCTTGCTGAAAAAATCTAATCACAGAGCAGTGACTTTAATTAAATAAGTGACTGATTATGTTGGGCAAGATTAACTCCTGCGCAAAGAGGTAATTCTGTATTAAACCTATGCTTTTACAAATTAAAGCCTTTACTTTTCATTGTGGATTTTTATTATTGCTGTGCAAGCCTGTTAGTGGTAGACGAGACGTTTTATATTCCAACAGTGCCCATCCTGGGCCTGCTTCCACTCCCTCATTTATACGCCGACAGCTTGGTTCTGCTGCAATCCATCTCCCTTTAAAGAGGTCTCCCTCATGCCATCTGGATTAGGGCTTGTTCTAGAAAGCAGGGAAGCTCTTCCAGTTGGCGACTGTCCCTCAGCGTCTCGGGGATGCGTGGCGCTTTCTGGCAGCGCTGCGTCTGTTATGGGATGGTTTTCACGCCATCCTAAACTGTGGCAACATTAACCTCATTAACACAGGTGCTGGTAAGCGCCCGTGAGGGGAAATGGTGGACGATGTGCGGAAAAAACAGAACCTGCCTGGACTGGAGGGCTGCTGCTTACCTCCGAAAAGGCTCCGCTGTCAGACCTTCACCCTTGCACTTCCTACTTCCTGCATGGGGCCAGAGCTTGTGTTCCTCACACAGGAAGGGCCCGGTCGTCTGCGGGGTGCCGAGGGCCCCCCTCGATGCCCGCTGTTCCTGGGGCCATGAAGCAGGCGTCATTGGGGGCTGTGTTTCCACACCTGCCCCCCGAATGCCTCACTGCCCCCCAGTTCGTTGTCCTTTTGTTGTTTTTATGCACCTAGCAGCCTTGAATTTTATTCCTGTCGGCAGCAGAAAAGAACATGCCTGTCCGTGCAGGGGACGTGTTTGCTGTTAGCAAGGCCGACCCTGTGTTTCCGCTCCGCGGACTGCCGCTTCTCGCTGCCGGTCTCCGGCGTTTTCGACCCGTGTCTTTTGATCGCTGCTGTTAACCCTCTCTGTTCTTTTTTGCAGGCGAAGAGGACGTTAGTGATGACCAGCATGTCCAGTGAGTAAGTATCTCCGTTAGCACTTTTGGGGAATCGTGACCTAAGTTCTCTCTCAGCAAAGTGGGTTCCCCCTCGAGTAACCGGCATGTGTCTGCGACCAGGAAGCAGAATACCGTCCAGCAGGTGGTGGAGACCCTGGGCGGCTTCTCGCTGGCGGACAGTGTCTGTGAGAGCACCACGCACGTGGTGACGGGCAGCCCTCGCCGCACCCTCAACGTGCTGTTGGGCATCGCCCGTGGCTGCTGGATCCTGTCCTTTGAATGGGTGGGTGTCTCCAGCAGGTGGGGTGTGGCCAGTTAGGGGCCCAGTCACACCTCTGTCATGCCTATCAGTGATTCTAGTAACTGTATAAATATGCTCAGTGCAGTGAACCACACTTGGCACTTAGCACTTAGGAATACCTGGCCAGTAATAACCTCTTCTTCCTCATTCACTCTTTTACAATTTGCACCATATGTCTACATTACTACATTATGTTTACAGATTATCATAATTGTATTTATTGTCTTAATTTGTCCTAGTGCTTTGTGTTTGTGTTCTGTGGAGATTGGACAGACATGCGGAGATTTTCAGTGCATGCTGTTACCCTATGGCAGTGTTTCTGTCTGCCGGTGGACAGCTGGTTGGTTAAAGGCTCCTTGCGCATCCGCAGATCCTGTGGTGTCTGGAGCATGGCCGCTGGATCCCCGAGGAGCCCTATGAGCTGTCCGACCGCTTCCCCGCAGCCCCTGTGAGTGCCGCTCCCTCTCGTATCACACTGCCACATACCGCCATCCCCAGGACAGATGCTGCTTGTGTGCAGTGCAGGGCGAACTCCACACGTGTCTCTGAAGAAGGGAGCTGCACTCATACAGTAGGTGAACTACTGTACAGCTCATGAGCCTGAGTGGAGCGGGTTGGGCTCCGTCGGCGGCTCAGGACAGCCAGGTCGCTGCCCTGTTTGCCATGAGCCTCTTCCTGTTTGATGGCTCCCCGCGTCCTTGCAGGACACTAAGTGTGGTGGATTGGGATACAGAGGAAACCCATTAAGTTTATTAGCTGCAGTCATGGTGAACGCGCTTTCTGTCCCCTGTGGAAGTTGCCTCTTTCTGTCCTCCTTGATTCATGAATGAACATTTTCCTGCATCTGGCTCTGTGTAAATGGGAAGGGGTGTTAAAAATACCTCATTTTTCCCCCTCCACGAGCGGCAGGCGGCGGCTGAGGATAGAGGCATGCAGCATGGCCCCTCCCCCTCCTGGCTTGGCTCAGGGGGATGCATCGTCATGTGACAGCCACACTGACCTGTTTGTGGATGGCTCCCTGTCGGCATGTGATGGCCCTTGATTGTAACCCCCCACCCCCCCCATGGCTTCCTGCCAGGGAGACGCTGACAGGGCAGCTGATGGCCATACAGCCAGGTTCCTGTTTGTCTCATGCGCGGGTCATGATAGGGGTCCCCAAGGGCCCTCCTCCCTCTAAATTGGGGGGGGGCATGGTGTCACGCTGCTGGTGTATTTAAGGTTTCATCCTCATGTCAACAGAATGGTATGACTGCTCCCAAAGCATGGCAGTGCAGCAAAGGGGGGGTCCGAGGGCTGTAAGCTGCAGCTGCAGCTGAATTTAAAGGCTATTCCTCTGGCTCATTGCAGAAACGGCCGCCCTGGGGCCTCGTCCTCTGCTGGATCTGCACTGGCCCCTGGCTGAGCTCTGCGCTTTCCCTTCAGATGGGGCCGCACGTGTGTGTGAGGGGTGTTGGGTCTGCCGCCACAGCCAAGCTTATGGGCACTTTGGGGGCGGGGGGACACATTCTATTATAAATGCCTTTCATCGATGGAAATATGATTTAAAATGATATGCGAATTAAAATCAGCATTGCCTCTGCTTTCTTACTGTTGCTGTGCGTTTACTACTATGTATGATTGCAGTTATTCTTCTAAATGAAACAGACCGCAGTGTTTCCTGTTTGGACCATTTATTTATTCAAGTTTTTGTGAGACAGATGTAATGCAAAGCACACGTCAGGCTTACATGTACAGACGTGTGTCTGGTAGGAAATGTGCAGGAGAAGAAGTACTGAAGTCTGCCATCATGGATCTCGCCTTGATGTTAGTGTGTCGAGTAACAAGCAGTACAGAACACCACCGTGAATTCTGGTCTTTTAATGGTTAAATGCAGTTATAACCATGAACCATCATTACCCTGACAACTGGGAAGACGTGTGGAATTTCAGGACGGTAACAGACGAGCAGCTGAGTGTCAGTCTCCAGCAGCTTCAGGTTTTTTGTAGCAGCGAGTGAGAACCAGGTGCCTGAAGGGTGCCGGGCTTTAATTAGCGTGCTTGGGGCGGCCGCGTTCGCACCAGTTACACCAAAGGCTTCCAGCGTTTCTGACAAGCCAGAGATGTGGGTTTTGTATTTGAATCATGTGACACGGTGATGGGTTTATCACAAAATGCCAGCTGTGCCGGCCAACTCGTACAAGAACAGCTCGTTTTGGATGTTTGGATGGCTTTCATACGGTTCCCGTGTGCCCAGAGAGTTTAAACGGTAATGAATGATGTTTGCACATGTGCTTTTTTATCACAACTGTTCATCAGCTCAAAACAGCCTCTCAGGGTTTCGTCTGCTGACAGTTTTCAGTGTCCCGGCAGTTCCAGTCTTTTTATAAATAATGTCTCTGAGTCCCTTACGGGGGTGTCCCGAAGTATGAGCCATTTGAGGCGAGCCTGTTAGCTCCCCCGTTGTGTGGGTGTTTGTTTGAGTTAGCTGCGTGCATCATTTGAGTCCTCTCACACTGGGAACCAGGCCCAATGTCCCCTCTCCGGCATACCCCCAAATCCCAGAGTAACCCCCCCCTCCCCCATCCAGCTGGACTTATTTCCCGACTGGGATTTTTCTCAGTCACACTCAGCAGACGGTTCCCTCCGTGTCCGACTCGCCCGCCGCGCTCCGCAAGCTGGCTCAGAGCAACCAAACAAAGCAGAAGTTCCCCTTCAAATGAAAAAGCGCTACGAGAAATAGGTTGCATGGCGGCAGGTGGCCTCAGAAGTCAACAGGACGGATCATCATAGACGTGGCTTTCAGCGAGTAGCCCGAGCCTTTCCAGTAGTACCACTTGATCCCATTGAAGCGGTTTGTGTTCTGGCCCAGTTGGTAATATATACCATTCAGGTTGGATGGGCCACAGGCATCGAACCACCAGCCTACAACAGAAACGCAGTTTAGTGCCAATTTAAGACAAAATCATATTGTCATTCCCAAGTTCTTAGAGTTTAGCCTGAGTTTTTTTGTGAACCCTTGGGATAACAGGGCTGCCTGTTAAGGGGGACTTCTCCAGTTCCTTTAAGGAGCTTATTGGTTGAGAAGCTGCCCGTCCTACCCGGCGTTCTGGCACAGATGTTCATTCCCAGTGATTCCCAGAGGCGAGCTGGGATGCCTGAGTGACGGGCCACGGGGTCAGTGCCGCCAGCAAGCAACAGGGTCGCAGCAAAGACCCGGCAGCCTGCCAGTCCCACGCGCCCCGCCTGCACGTTGCCCAGGACATCCGCTCAGCTTCAGAGAGCCCCCCTGGTTCCCAGGCTGTTAATGTCAGCCCCTCCCCAGGCCCACAATTCCCAAATGAGCCTCTGATTAACTCCGGCCTAATCCTGCTTCAGAGCCCTGACCTGGCAACCAGCAGGCTGTTTTGTTTTTTTTTTTGGAATAAGCAGAGTTCCCTTTTTCAAGAGCAATCTCAAGTTCAGCTGCATGCTAACGTCAGGTGCAAAGAGACAAATGCCACTTTGGAGATGAGTGGCTCCCGCCCGGGGTTCTTACCTCCCGTTGTCAGCTGGGAACATTTGCAGACGCATTTGTCGTTGTCCGCGTCCTTCGTGCTGAAGTCGCTTCCCGGCTGACCGAAGCTACTGGTTTTGCCCGCTGTTCCAGCGTAACCTTTAAGGTGTATCCTGTGTGGTTCAACACGGGAGAGAGAGTGCATGTACGGGAAGCTCGTCAGTGCGAGTGCCTGGAAAGGGCTCAGTCCAGCAGCAGCCGCAATAACAGGTGATAAACATGTTTCACAGGTTTATCACAAACAGGATTTAAGCAGGAAGTCAGGGCAGCGCTTTATGTGCAGAATGCCTCATGACATGTTTCTCTTGGCTGGGAAGTTTCCAGCGTTTTATCCTGAGCAACGTGAACCTTTTTTTACGTCCTGATTGCTGTGTACTCTATGCTCATGGAGCCATTTTGTCCAGAGCATGCTTGCCAAGCCCTTGTGGGGCAAGACAAACTGAGGAAGGATTAGCACCCTGTCTCCCCACTGAGATTTTGAGGAGGTTGGGGGATCATAACCCCATCCCCTCCCGTCGCGTGGAAGCCTCAGGCCGGCCCCATCGCCACCCCTGTTTAGCTCAGTCTGGATCATATATGATGTTTTCGGCATAGGAAAGTATGTGGTTTTATTGATGAGGGTCCTGGAGTGTGCAGCTGTGTTGGGAGTACAAGTCATCATTTGCATCTCACCTGTATTTCTGGGCCTCGCTGTTTAGAGCAAACTGGTCATACTGGGAGAATGCTGAGTTCCCCTCCCAGTCCATTAGCTGGATTCTCAGGACGTAAGGGTTAGGGTTGGTCAGTTGAAATATAAAGTCATTTCCCAGCCAGTACTCTCCTGCAGGGTCCCCGAAGCCCTGCAGAATGCAGAAGGAGCCGTTCGGTCATTGACACGGCAATGTCACTCCCACTTTAGTCATGAAAGCCTTATTAGACAGGTGTGCTGGCTGGGGGACCATGTCCCCCACTCATGACCCTGCTGTGAAGAAACCACAGTAAGCAGCTTACCAGCTTGTACTCATTCCATGTGCGATGGAAATCGACTCGGCCATCAAAGCGTTTCTGTAGCACGGTCCATCCACCACCTGCTGTTTCCATGTCGCAGTAAGCCTGGAAAGGAGTGGGGGGGGGGGTTCCGTGAGGCTCCGCCTCCTGCCACTTTAGGCCCCGCCTCCTGCCATTTCAGCATTTCATTTATGCCAATGGCTTCAGGTTTGAGGTTTAGAGGCCCAGTAACAAGAAAGCATGAACCTTGTGGGGGCTGAAAAGAAGGTGCAGGAGTAGCCTGGGTTTGCCCCCTGTTGGGGAATCCTAGGCGACATGCCTCTAAGCCACAGCACGTCGGGAACTGAGGGAGTGAATGCATGTCTTGTTTGGTTACACTAACAGTCATAGAGAACATCTGGTTTCCTCTCAATTTAAGTCCTCCTTCGTCATCTACGTGTTTTGAATGTTTTTTTTTTAACATTGATTTGCCCAAGACCCAGAGCAGTATTAACTCTCATTACTGGTTCCTCAGAAGAAATGTGCCTCTTTAGGCTGTTTCCGCAGAACAGAGATGTTTCTCAAAGGGGGCTGGAATGTACCTTGATCTTCTGCGTGCTGTTGCCAGCCGCCAGTGTGTAGACTCCGCTCTTCGTCTTGCCTGCCTTGTAGAGGGCGGCACAGTCTTTGTACAGAGCTGAGGCTTCCTGTGTCATGGCTGACGCCTCTGCAGGGAGCAAAGCATGCCGTTACTCTGAGCATCTCATCGGTCTTGTAATCACCCAGCCACTCATTAACCCCCTGCATTGTGTCTGGCATAGGAGGTGTACGATCATACAAAAACTCTCATCGGTCTGTACAGTATTTCCACATACCCACCCCCGACTCCGGACAAGCAACTAGATGCGGTAGGTTATTCAGTCATATCCCGCTCCCCCACTCACTGGGCGGTATGGCGATGACCGCCACGAGGCCGTTGACGGTGCGCAGCAGGTCCTCCTGCTGACGCTGCAGGGCTGAGTTGTTGGAAGTGGCACGTCGCAGTTCCTGCACCAGCTCCTCCATGACACCTGCCTGCTGCTGCACCAGCTGCTGCAGCTGCTCCTCCTGCTCCCGCAGGGCCTTCAGCTCCTCCTGCCGCTGGCCCTCCATCTCCTCCACACGTCTCTCCAGAAAGCTGGCCCAAAGGTTCAGAAGCGTCACACGCCCTGCTGTTTCTCTGGAGCCGTGGGCTAGAACCCCGGGCTCTTAGGTCTGTGGGGGCCTTAAAATTTCTTGTTTTTAATACTAAGACTCAAAAAAACAAGCAGTTTTACACTAACAAATACAACAATAGTAACTGTGATGCTCCAGTTCCTTTTGTTTCTTTCTACGGAAGAAGCTCAGGGGAATGAGAGAGAAGCAATGATGGCGGCTGTTTGAAGTTTAAAACCCTCTTTACTTACTTGTTCTTGTCGTTGAGTTTGTTTATTTCGTTCGTTTGGAGGAGGATCTGTTTCTCCAGTTTGTTTGTTGACAGGGAGTTTTCAAGGAGCTGCAGCTCAAGCCTCGTTGTTTGATTTATAACCTAAAAACAGCCAGAGGAT
Source organism: Brevimyrus niger (assembly GCA_015164015.2). Taxonomy (NCBI): domain Eukaryota; kingdom Metazoa; phylum Chordata; class Actinopteri; order Osteoglossiformes; family Mormyridae; genus Brevimyrus; species Brevimyrus niger. The sequence goes on from JAABNY020000063.1 coordinate 761,732, forward strand.
CCCTGTGATTTCAGAAACAGGCCTGCTCAAGATTTCAGTCACTCGAGACGTTTATGTAATGATGGGAGACTCGCTTTCTGTCATTATGCCATCTTCGTAAGGCCCATGTGAGAGAATGTGATTGCGGGCTATTTCAGCTTTGTCAGATGTAACTGCTATGTAACATCAAAATCCACCCTGAGGGTAGCGCTATGTTTGTGGATTCAGAAGTTTGGTTATTTTTGTTATTTATTGGTCTTGCTTGGGAAGATAATGGAGGCCTTTATTTTATCTGCAAAGGCAACAATTTCATGGTTAACTGAAATTCTTCAGGTTCAGCTGCAGTTGTTGTTGGGAACACCAGTGTGTTTGGCAGAGGGATTTGCTCTCGTTCCCTTTCGCTGCCTGACTAGGGCAGAGCTTTTGATGTTCTGTGGACTGGGGTGGGGGGAGGGGGGGTGAAGTGACACACCAGAGTACTTTTGTCAAAGTTTTGGCTCCGGTTGTCAAAGGGGGTAAAAGGCTTTAAGGTCTGGCTTTAACCAAACAATCTGGTCTCAGACGGACGGCTGTGTGCTGCGAGTTCACGCGGTCCAAGAGCTACTGAAAAGGCCTTTTCACGATAAAGCGGGGCCACTGATTTTCAGTATTCGAATGTAGCCTGTGTGTGGATAATGAACAGAGAGGTGTGTGCAGAAAACGGTGGAAGCGTGTTAGGGAAGGAGGCGTGGAAGTGTGTTAGGGAGAGAGCAGCGAGCCTTCATGGGCAAACATGACGTTTTGGTTTGTTCCTTTTATCCTGTGTCATGAGCAATTCAGTGTCCATGAACTAGTGATGCATCACCCCACAGTCTTAAGTGCCTTGGGGAAACTGTGTTGTGAGAAGTGCTGTAGAAAAGTTCATTGAATATACAGCTTTAATCTACCTTGAGGAGCTATGCTGGTAAAGAAAAATGCCTGAACGAGAATGTAAACATTATTTACCTAGTATGGAAGCTAGAGATCCTTTCTGAGACAGACAACACCAATGTAAACTTGTGTAGTTAATCCTATTTCCGTGAAGTCTAAGCAATACAGGAATCATTTTGAACTTTTTTGGTCCCTTTGGTGACAGGAATAAGAAAGGTGTCCCTCTTTACCTTGGCCTCCACGCTGGTTAGTTTTCTGGTCTGACTCAAGAGGTTGGTCCCAAACTCAATCATGGCTGCCGTGTGGTTGTGCACAGCTGTCTGCTGGATCTGCACCATCTCCTGCTTCATGCTGTCCTGGATGTATGTCTCCAGCTGGGGTGGAAACGGCAAAGAGCTCAGTGACTGAGAGGCAACTAGGGAACATGGAGAGATGGGAGTGGAGAGCTTTGCATAGGGGCCTCTGCTGGCGCTATCTGCAGTGCAGTGGTCCTGCTCTCTCTAAGCGATCTGTAGTGCAGTGGTCCTGCTCTCTCTAAGCGATCTGTAGTGCAGTGGTCCTACTCTCTGTAAGTTATCTGCAGTGCAGTGGTCCTGCTCTCTCTAAGCGATCTGTAGTGCAGTGGTCCTGCTCTCTCTGAGCTATCTGCAGTGCAGTGGTCCTGCTCTCTCTGAGCGATCTGCAGTGCAGTGGTCCTACTCTCTGTAAGTTATCTGCAGTGCAGTGGTCCTGCTCTCTCTGAGCTATCTGTAGTGCAGTGGTCCTGCTCTCTCTGAGCTATCTGCAGTGCAGTGGTCCTACTCTCTGTAAGTTATCTGCAGTGCAGTGGTCTTGCTCTCTCTAAGCTATCTGTAGTGCAGTGGTCCTGCTCTCTCAAAATTTTGTTTTGTTGTCCCTGAATGAAGGCTGTCTCTTGTTTGGGGTCTGCTGTTGTGTTTGGCCGCCCAGAGACAGCAGGTGGACAGACAGCTCACATGGTGGGACTGCTGAAAGTCTGCCTGCCTAAAAATACAACTTTGGCTCCATCGGAACGAGGCCGAGTTGATATACGCTTTAGGGAGCTAGAGCAACACAGCCTTGAATGACCGACGTGATCCCCCTGAATCGCTGGCTAAACACATCAGTGAAGTTCTCCCCTCACTGGTATCGTCCTAATATGTCTTACTTATCCCACTGGATTGTTATGTGTTAGTAATTTTTCCAGTGCTTATTTTTGTTAAGCAAATGGAAACGGTCCCTTCTGAACATATCGTAATAATAGGACACCACTTTCAGAATGGACTCAAAATACACCAGCAGACTGTACACCCAGTTTGTTTTCTCAAGACATAAATGACATGCATGTTTTTGACAATCTGTTCTTAGGCTTGGAAAAGCAGGCGTTTCGAACAGTGAGGGGAAGTGAGGAAAATGGGCCTGCTTCACCCCTGAGCTGGAGATTCCTGTAGAGATGCACGGGAACTGCAAATAAGATCCTTCTGCAAGGGTCATAGCCCCTACACAACAGCCAAAGTCTCTCAGTTGTGGGATGGGGTTTAACCGGCTGTGGAGATTAAACTTGCATCCTTCGGGTTTTCAGAACCCGTATATTTAGGAGATGAGATTAATGTTCTGGACCATTTTCAACCTTCTGGAACATGACTGGGCTGCAGTGTCAGAAGAAAGACTGTCGTGAGGATTTGAAGAAGAGCTACAGCCCCTGTCTGACTGTGTCAGCCTCTGCGCCCCTGTCTCATTGTGTCAGCCTCTGCTCCCCTGTCTCACTGTGTCAGCCTCTGCTCCCCTGTCTCACTGTGTCAGCCTCTGCTCCCCTGTCTCACTGTGTCAACCGCTGCTCCCCTGTCTCACTGTGTCAGCCTCTGCTCCCCTGTCTCACTGTGTCAACCTCTGCTCCCCTGTCTCACTGTCAGCCTCTGCTCCCCTGTCTCACTGTGTCAACCTCTGCTCCCCTGTCTCTCTGTGTCAACCTCTGCTCCCCTGTCTCACTGTGTCAGCCTCTGCTCCCCTGTCTCACTGTGTCAACCGCTGCTCCCCTGTCTCACT
>JAABNY020000063.1:768980-780878 GCA_015164015.2 Brevimyrus niger
ACTGCAGCCAGGCAGGGCTCGCGGTTCCTGCGCGTCACAGGTCGGTGTCAGATGGGGCGGGGCATCCCGGGTCCGGGGGCTCTGTGTACTCCTGCCCGCGCTGTGAGCATTCCACTGCAAAAGCAAAGGGGGAAAGCGGAAGCTGTCATGTATATTGTCTGGGAGAGAGCAGTCTTCAGTTCTTCCAGGATGCAGCTGGGCGACTCCCCTAAACTGGACCCCCCCCCCACCCAGGAAGGTCCCGGACAGTACCCCCCATCACCTTGACTCTTCAAAACCGTCCTCTGCATGCTTTCAGACGTTCAAGCTCCTATTTCCTGCCTGTTTCAGACACTGGTTGTTTGGTTGTTTCCAGGGCCTCTTATGGAAAAGGAGGGGTGGCGGGGGGTCCTGTTTGCAGTTGGCTGGAGTCCAGGGGGGGGATTAACAAAGCCTGTCCTCTCACTTCATGTCATGTCGGTAAGCTTGCAGGAAGCCATTAGCACGTGACTGTTACAGTGACGCGTCCAGCTCTTTCAGGTAGCTTTCTCAAGCAGTGTTTTTAAGCCCATGCCTGTCTGCCCTGCATCTTAACATCTGACCGGTGAGTCCTTCTACCATCAGTGAGCCTAAAACACACCGAGGGATGGTGGTCTGCAAAAAAGCGGACAGCCTGGAGGATGTCGGCAGTGGGGCAGTGCGATGTGTTTCCTGCATCTGTCTGTGAGCAGCGTCCCAAACGTGGAGGGGAAGACAGCTTCCCGAGAGATGACAATGTCCTGGGCATGTCTGTGTGTTGAGTCTGTTTTACATTTTAGGCTTGTTATATAGATGGGGTATCTGCCTGCTTGAGAGAGACGCCCTATCGGCTCCCAAAGAACTTCTGTGTTCCAACTGGCTTCGAGTTCCCGAAAAAAGTGATAAATTACTAGTCAACCATCTCCACTTTCAAGGAAGGACCGGACGCGATTGTGTGCAGAAGCTCTCGATTGCCAATTCCCTAAATTGCTTAAGGACTGGTCACTATTTGCTCTCTCACAACAGGTGCACGCCCCCCCCCCCTCCCCCCAACAGACCCCAGGCCTGACATCAATGCCCAGCGCTCTGGGCAAAGAAAACTGCCCATAGAGAACTCTGGGCAGGGGATAAGAATGTGGTGCAGCCTGTGTCTCACTTCATGCCAAGTCTTTCATTAACAGGTTATTCAGGGGTTCTTCAGGCTGCAGCAATAGATGTCAAAACCGTGCAGGCATTTAAAGGGACCTGCAGCTGGCCCGTTATTCCTGGGAGGGCCCTTCTGTTGAACTTTAGAGGGTGATCTAGCGGAGACTCACCAGGTGCAAACATACGGATTGTGGTCCCAGTATCAGAGTGATTAGTTTCATCCTCCTGAGGGTGAGGACACAGGCCTGCAGGTGAAGGTGTCCCGTCTTCCCCGAAGCCCCCCCCCCCCCCACTGATTCATGCATGATGCAAAAGGAGAGCTGAAATTGGGGGTGACACATTTTCTAAATTTTGTAGTGCACATTTGCCGTGACTCTGCAGGGGTTGTCTAGCAGATAAATCACTCCACCGGGTGGAGGTGAGGCCTGGCAGACACACTGCTATAAACAGGCCTTTGTGCCGTCGATTTCCTGCCGTGTTCCGGGGAAGGCGACGTCGTCGTCACGGTGCAGACTTCACAGGGCGAGAGGAGCCAGGTGTGTTTCACAGGAAACAAATCCAGTAGGATGTTTGGTCCCTGCCCCCAGGGATTTCTCATCTCCACAGCTGTGCTTCCAGCTCCGTTTCCAGTTCTCACAACCCTTGAGCTTGTGCAGTGTTTTTCACCTTTGCCGTTAAACCACGGAAACCCTCCCATTACGCCTGATGCTGTGTTCACTGGGATCTGTGTGCGGTTACGCTAACGGCAGCTCTGGTTACTGCGGTGAAATCACTGTCATCCCGTGGTTCCCTCAAGTCTTTCACAGTACATATCAAGCCCTGGGGTTTGACCTCACAATGAAAATATCTTGTGTCTTCATTAACAAACAAAGTTTAATGTCTTGTAACGTGAAAACACTTCATTCAGACCTCCAAAATACCAACCTCCGATTATATTTTGCCACTTAATTTTGAAGGCAGCACTTATCTTTAGTTGTAAAAAGTAACGTGGTGTACAGGAGGACTAACATCCATCAGATACAGAAAACTCCAGCAAGTCCTCACTGCTTTGCAGAATCAGACTCTTCTTGGATCTGAAATAGATTATCGTCCTGTGAGTTAAACCAGGTTCTGGGTTCTGCTTTAACTGAAATAAAAAAAAGAAAATGAAATTACTAAACTATGTTTACAATTTTACTACTAAGTTCATTACTGCTTGAGCAAATTAGTAGACATCACTGCTTTTGATCATGTTTGTTTGGTCCTGTTTTGGATTAATAATCTTCTGTAGAAGATTGTGGGTGCCCTCCCTTCACACGCACACGCTCGCAGGAAGCGGGGTGCTGTGTCTCTCCACGAGAGGAAGGCCCACGTGCATGGCTGCAGATGAGACCAGAGGAAGGGCTGTGTCATGTTCCGACTCGGGACGCAGCGCTCAGGTGCAGGCGCTGACTCACCTCCCGTCCTGACGTTTGGGGATCGCATTCCGCGCGTTTAACGTCGCCGGAAGCAGCGGGAAGGAAATGACAGAATTTGCCATTTCCAGTGGAATTCTCAGCATGCAGAGCGCTGCATTGTCTGCCTGTACCGCTGCTGAGCTGCAAACAGAGGTTCAGCTTAGATGTCGCAGGTTGTGATTTGGGGTTTGTATGGGTATGTGGCAATATGCTTTTCAAGTCATAAAATACATAAATGGGTGTCCAAATGAATGTCAGCGTGTACTTGGAGGGCCTCTCTATGTTTTTATGGCACTAATGTAATGTAGTGGTTTGAATTCTCCTCATAACGTGTCGAACACATTTGTAGCCACAGCTCTCCTGTGGACTGTGGGCAGGCAGTCTTACCCCCTTCCCAGTGTGTGTGAGTGGCTTGTGTGTATATTAAATTTGCCACGAAATTAACTTTTATATTTGGTCCAATGCTGAAAGCGGCGTTCGGTTTGTGCCATGGCCGTCACCCTAGCAGCGTACCGGAGCATGCCGACACGTGTAAGTGCTCATGTGGCTCGTCTCAGAGTGATCACCAGCTTTAAATTAGCCCCTAATGAAGAGAGCGGGAATGAGGAGCTGTTCATTCTGCCAGGAGCGCGGAGGCCTCCAATAGCAGCACGGGTCAGATCTGCTGCGCGATAAGGAGAATAAAAGCCGCCACCCCCTCCCACAGTGACGTTCCCGTCAGCAGAAAGTGACTCTCCTGTGCACTGAGCTGAGCCGTGATTACAGAGCGTTAAAAGGGCCCTTTTGCTGCAGCCCCCCCCCCCCAAAGCAGACTATCCCCGTCAGCCTCGCCGCTGACCCAAGACGGAGCCCAGAGGCGAAACGCAGAGCCGGTGCTGGTGAGTCATTGGGGGTGGGGGGCTCCCGACCCATCGTTACGAGAAGCTATGGTGGCCGTAAGGAGGCACAGCGTCTCCAGACTCCCATCATTCATTGTAGCGCCAGCCCCAGGGGGGGGGAGCTGGCACGGGTGGAAGGCGGAACGTTCCAGTACCTGCCTGCATTAATGGGCTGTGGGCAGCAGGCTTTGCGGGCGGCGATCATGCTTTGAATGGACAGATTTCCAGAGTGAATTCCTGACACTGAATGTTATGACAGAGTCTCTAATTGAAGCACATTATGCTGCTGCTCTCTCACAGACCATCCCATTATGTCAGCTGGAAATGACGTGATTAATTTCTGTTATATATCACATTGGATATGTACACTCTGCCTTTATCTTGAGATGAGACACCTGAATTCATGAAGAATTAGACTTTCTGGTGCCATCAAGTCAAAATGGATTAAGTTAAATTGCAGTTCAGGCTTTGAAATCCAAAAATGCTTAAGTGTAGCTTCGGGTCAAAGGTCCTTATGTTAGGAGATAATCATTCAGGCCATTAAGTATCATGGGCAGTAAAAACAAAAAGTTCCCTAATTACCAAGGGCAGCCTGTCACGGTGAAGGAGCCCCCTCCTCTTCCTCCTACTCCCTGCCAAACTCGAATCTTTTCTCTAAGCCAGGCTTGACGTGAAACAAACCACAGCTCATGCAGGCTAACCTTCCCATGACCCTGGTCTCGGCCCAGGCCCCGCCGGCTTCGCTGTAATGCTGGGCTCATGGCTGCCCAAACCCCGACACTCTCTTCAGTTTAGTTTGTCAGTGATTTTACTGCTTCCTTGATGATGACCTTTTAAAAGCAGGGAGTGTCTTTCGTCTGTTTTCATACTATTCGGCTCGCATTACAAATCAATGCTTTGTCACTAAGTTGCACCTTGGCAGGTGCCTGTGTTACAAGGCTAGACAGGTCTGTGGTCCAAGGGGAAATAAGTGCCATGTATGTGTGGTGGAGATTTAATGTGCTGTGGGAAATGCGCTGTATTGTGGTTTACGTGGGGTTAGTCGTATGAGGGTAATGTCTTGCTTGTAGGTCAGTCCTCTTCATTGGTGGTGATGATTTTGTATTTATTTTTTTGCCCACCCACATGACCATGTGTCCACGGTAACCGTAGTGACTGTTTGTATGCTAGCTATCGACACGCCATCGCAGGAGCGTAGAGCTGTCTTTCAGGCCAGTGTGAAGAGCGGGATCCCGTCTCCAGACAATGTAGCTTAGCGTTCCTGAGCCGACGGCTGCGTGTCCACCCATCTGAAAGGCGCCCCTCTTCGGCCCCCTCCCAGATCTGCCGTCTCCAGCAGCACCTGTCGGCCGGCGAGCATCAGCAGGACCTCTTCTCGGAGCAACCGGCCATGTTCGTGTCGCCGCACTCCCAGCCGCCCAGCCTGAGCCTCGTCGAGCTGATCCGGCTCTGCGGGGGCACCGTGTGCCGGAGCGTGAGGCAGGCCGGCCTCCTCATCGGCGACTACCGGGGCAAGAAGCCGGCGGGGGCGCGCAGGCTGTCCGAGCAGTGGGTGCTGGGTGAGTGCCGCCCATAGCCGGGGCACAGAGCATTCTGGGAAATGGGTTGAAATGTATGAATGGGATAGAATGGGTCAGTAGTGAAACCAGCACAGACACGGCCCAGGGCGACATTAATCCAGCCATGTCTGCTGTGTTTTCAGTTCCTCAGAGCAACAGGACCTACTAGATGACTGCAGTCTTCTGTTACCGTGAAACATGGGCTCACTGTGATAATGTGTGATTGTTTCTCTCCCGTCTGCCAGACTGTCTAACTCACCTCAAGCAGCTGCCCTATGACGGTTACGACCTAGACTGAAGCCGCCGGGGCAGGCGTGATGATGCTGTACAGCCAACGCTTGACGGGAGGCGTCTGAGGGACCTTCAGATGCCGGCTGCACTTTTTGTTGTATGCGAATGCTTCCGTTTCATCTCTGCATGTGAGCCTTGAACTCCTCTGTTACGTTGAATTTGTATCTTTCCGTTTTCTCAGATCAGTTTTTCATTGAGTGAAAGTCATTTTTTGTCTTTACTCCTAATTTCTTTGCAGTTTAACGGCTGCAGGACTACTAAACGTAAAGCAGAAAGTCGTGTCGACTGGGTTTTTACTGTGAAAAATATGGTGCATCAATAATAAAAAATTCTTGTTTAATATCATTATGATAATCATTTACATTATAAGAGTGATTTATTTACATTAATGAATCCCCTCTGATATGATAGCAATCACACTGCACTTGCAGTTAATAGCACATTTCACAGATTTCACTGTGCTTTGAGAATTTGTTGGATACTGTTAAAAACTATGAAGGCCTTGCCGTATCTAAGGGTTGGGGTGTCTGACTGCCTCGCTGAGGTTCAAGGGCATTTCTCCTGCTAACCATCAGACTGCTGCTGGTCACCCTCAAGGTCCACCCAGTCTGTCCAAGTGCAGTTTGGGGTTGAGATGACCGCAGACTGTTGGAGAGGCGAAAGACAGCAGTGTGTGATGCAGCTTGGCGAGACATCGCTGTCTCTGAGCGAAAGCATGGGCTCATGCCGCCCGCCTGCTCCGTGGATGAGTCCACAGCACATTACAGGGTTTGCTGAAAGACGATAATTTATACAGCCTTATAAGTACTCTGAAATACATGCTGTAAAACTGAATAAGTGCACAAATCAAATTCTTGCTGTTATTTTTTTTTTGCCCTGTGATAGGCTGGCCCCCTGTCCAGGGTTGTTCCCTGCCTCGTGCACGTTGCTACCGGGATAGGCTCCGGACCCCCCGCGACCCAGTAGGATAAGCGATTTGGAAAATGGATGGATGGTTTTTTTTTTTTTACTCAGCATTATATCTTCCAGACACTTGACAATAAACATTTTTTGTACTTAATTATAATGAATACTGGATAATTGCTTTCATAATGCAATTATCTGTCTGGCTCAAGATGAACATGATATGATATTTGACACTCACATTTCCTGTACTTAGAATCAAGACAACTAAGGTGTACAAAAAATTACTCCGTCCAAAACTTGATAAACATGCTTAACCCTGAAAACCCGGTCGTAGTTTAAGCGCCTGCTAATAAGGGCCGCATTACTACTAATCACTCTGGGGTACCCCTGATTTCTCGGGAACACATCGGGGCTCAGGGCGTGAGGTTTGCGGGATGACAGTCATGCCGTCCCAGCGCCACGGTCGTCCGCTAAAGAAAGCACCGGACTGGAAAGGACATCGGGCGCTAGCACATCCTACCTCGGCACCTCCCCCAGCCTATCAGAGCACTTGGCTGTCGCGCTCTCCTAGCAACGGCTGCCACGGAAACTGACAGCTCGGCCAATCGGCGCCGAGGAGGGTAGGAAGTGCGGAAGGCGTCCTTTCCAACATGGAGGCCGCGGGGAGGCGTGCGTGACTTTGGAGCGGTCGGGGGGAGCTGTACTTTAACCGCGTAACCGAACTCACCAAAGGGAACCGTGCAGGACGCCGGCCCGCTTTGGACCCTAGAAGGAATGTGAAGGCGCCTGAGGCCGTGCGACTTAGCAGCACCGCCCTTTGCTCCGCCTGCCTGTCGAGGTTAGCAGCGCGGCTAGCTGATTAGCCAACCCTGGGCTTGAAGGCTGCATCTCTCCGGAGGTCCCTGCGCACAGTTCAACCCCTACGGTCCCGCATTCACCCGCTGCCCGGATCCCCCCAGTGTGAAAATGCTGCTGTCGCTGGTGGTCCACACGTACTCGCTGCGATACTGGCTCCCCGCGGCCGTCATGCTGGGTACTGCTCCGGCGTACCTGCTGACCTGGAGCGCCTGCCGCCTGCTGTCCGCGCTGCTGCCAGCTAGGGTCTACCACCACCTGGACGACGGCATCTACTCCGTGTACCAGAGCATGGTGTTGTTCTTCTTCGAGAATTATACGGGGGTGGAGGTGAGTGCGCTCGGGCAGGAGAGGAATGCAGTACGGTGACACAGGTTAAACACAGATAAATGCATTTTAGATAAGGGTCACACAATATAATGCCTAAACAGAGATAAATGTGTTTCAAACAAGGGTTACACATTAAAATATAGTGAATACAGGCTACACCTTGCAAAATTTTTTATTTAGGGAACAGTTTTTGTGTCTTCTTTCAAGTATGCCTGTCACATACTGGGTGCTTTTTAATTTCAGAAATTTTCTTCATGTGGATTATTGTCGACTGATCATGCTTTGTGCAAGAATGCAGCGATAGCTGTGACTGGAAGTGTCCTTGCTGTATGAATGGCATTGGCCCAGGGCCAGTCTGCCGACAGCTAAAGTTTGAGAAACGCACAGCAGTCTGTCTGGCCCCTCCGTGGCTAACATGCTTCACTTTCACCTCTCTGAGCACAAAAACACTTCTGTCCCAAAAGGGGAAGTGAGAAATGTTCAAGTAAACATGCATATGCTTCTTGACTGGCTTTGCCTGCTCTTTCACTGCCATAACAACACCCGCCATTGTTTTAATGATGAACTGCCCTGAACTTGCCTTCTTTTTGGGAGTGTACGGCTTGGGTGTGGTTCTTGTAATTGTTACTCTGAAAACATCCCTGCATGAAATCCTGCAAGGCGAGTTCCAGAGATGACAGATAGGAGGAGGTACGCCTGGAACCGGCCCGTGGTTCTGGTGCTGGGTGGCACCGGCCTGTGAAATTGCCGGGCAGCCATGCAGAAGCTGAGGTAGGCGGTGTGTCACCCTGCACTCGGGCGACGGCGTGTGCTCACGGTGACAGCAGTCAGCTGCTGCTCTGAGCTGCTTCTGCCACCAAGCTGTCTAGCAGAGTGATGCTTGGCCTGATGTCTTACACCGGCTCATCGCGTGCAACCAAGTGAAAGCTCAGTTCACCTCCCCTCCTCTGTGCTGGAACATTAGGAAGCAGCGGACCCACTGTCCCGACGTCTGTGTGTCCAAGCCATCGATGTACACCTTTTTAATTAAGCAAATACAGCAAATGAAATTGAATTAAACCTCTAGATTTATTGGGGAAGTGTTTTTTGACACCCAAATTCAGTTATAGGTACTGGTTGCACCATAAGAAAGCAAGGTATGCCCTTATACAAATGAAAAATGGACAATAAGGAGGACGTAGGGCCCTGTCTGGCCTCCTGTTTGCAGGGTGTGTAAAAGTTTGCCGGAGCTTCTGAACCAGTCTTTACTAACTTCTGTATTTATGCAGGAGAAAACATTGCAAGTGAAGGCAGGAACAGTCAAACTCGAGCAGGCCACATGCGCGTGTCCGAGGTGACTTGGCAGCCGTGCAGGAGTTGCATCTGAGTCACTCTGCGTGTCGCAATCTGGGTGAACGTGAGGGTGTGCTGACTCTCTCTGCCTGTTCTCAGCCTGCTCTTTGAGCAGGGCCCAAACATGTCAGCCCCTCATTGATGGTTTCCCGAAAGAGATTCTGTGTTTTCCAGTAGAATGTTGATTGATGGATTTTAACCCCAAGCCATCGGGTGTATTTTGGCAGGGGCTTTGCTCTGTTCGCGTTTGCAGACGGTGGGCCCGTCTTAGCTCTCCACCTTGATGTTCTGCTTGAACGCCAATCAGAACATCAGAACAGCCCAGAGACCTAATAGCAATTCTTCAGTGGGCGATTACAGCGGGATGTAGTGATTTATACCCAGATGGAAAGAAGCACAATTTTGGCAGGTCTCAAAGTGACATCTCGGGGCGTGTTGCGTAATCCTGAAACTCCCCATGATCCGTGTAGGTCCCCAAAAGCTGCAGTTTTCATGCGTGTTCCATGTCTTCTCTGATTAGAGGTCGACCGATATTAATTTTTTTATTGCCGATGCCGATATTTAGAAGTCAAGGTCAGCCGATGGCCGATATATGCTGCCGATATTTTTTTTTGCCAAAAATTGGACGTTTTGCCCTCTATTTGCATGATAAAATATCACACTAATAATAGCAAACGATACACAAAATTTCTCGGCTTAGCATTTGTTGAATACTGATTTAAATGATTTAAATAATAAAAACACAACTTATAAACAACTTAAACTTATAAACAATAAAAATAGCAGCATCAGAATCTCTTTAGCAGCAAATTCCTTCTTCAGCTCCCAAGCTCACCAGCCTGCTCCAGATATTGCACGTGGCTTTTCGTGGTGTTGGATTGGTGAAATGCTGCCATAAAGGGTCAGATTTTTGTTCAGTCATCAGACGGCAATTAATAAACAAAATAAAAAATGCAAGGTTTGCATTTTTATTATAGTGCCTTTCAATTCATACTACAATTCCAGTATTCCATGAACATTAAAACAATTACACTCTTAATACATTTTGAAAGAAAGAAAAACACTATTCACTAACTGCATTATGGGATGATGAGTAGTGTACAAGGCCGCAAACCTTTCACTAACATGTTTATGTTGTTAGCAGACTGATGGCTTACAAGCCAAATTCACAATCAGAATCTAGCGATTGCGGAAAATAAAATAAAATAACTTTGTTGTATTACACAGCCTTGTATGCAAGGACAACATAAGCCCCTAGTGATTGTGACGTCATCGATATATAAGCCTGTATAAAGGACAGACATGTTAAATGAGGAAATTAACTGCGTAAAGTTGTGCACTTTTTTATCTGACAAATTTAGACGTCTGACGAATTGTTTGAATCTCCGCTCTCAAATGCAAAAAAGTTGCAAAGAAGGACCGTTGTCAGCATCAGCTCAAGTGAATGATAACCACGCATTCGAACAAACAATTTTCTCCGCCCTGCATTGTTCTTATCAGCTCTGTGTCTCAAAGGACAGCGCTGTCTGTGATTGGGGCAGAGTAACACTGCAGTGTTTGAGAGCTGCCTGCTCCGCCCCACACACACAGAGTGAAACTCTCCGACAAAAGAAGAAAAAAAACAGGACTGATAACATCGGGCTGATATCGTCATAATTAAAATGATTTTTAACGATAAAAAAAGTCTGTCAGCCCACCAAAAACTCTGTCAGAATCAATGATCCTTAACGTTACCTGTAAGCTACGGTTAGTTGAAGGCTCATTATCATTATGCCAGTTCTCAACAGTGTAATTCGCATTCTCTTTCAAAAGCACTCGCGTTTTCTTTTAAAGCAACATTTCATAGCAAACCAGTTAAATAAACAAGTCATTGAAAGAACATAATTTAAGCCTTGCCGTTTTCTCCCAGGAAAAACTTCCAAAACTTCTGGCTGGGGTCCTACACAGGGCAGCCTAGGTTACATGTTCCAGAGCAACAATAACACTGGGCTGTCCGCAGACGTGCCTGTCTGTAAATCGGCGTAGTGTACTCGATATCGGCCGATATATCAGTGGACCTCTAGCTCTGATCATGGTGTAGCATTTTAGAGGTTCATAAGATGTGCCACTGTCATGGTGCTGATGTGAGACACGCGCTGCATGGGGAGCTCCCTTGGGCTTGGGCCTTGCGGCCGCTTCATGAGAGCCAGCTGTAAATCCCGGTCCTGTATTTCAGTTATCTAACCAAAGAGCCGTATTGTGGTGGAGTTGGAGCCAGTCCAGCTGGACCCAGACTCCAGAGGCTCTCTCTCTCTCTCCTGGACCGCAGGGCGGCTCATAGCACTGCTCTGTCCTGTCCTCTGTGTACGACTGACAGTCTGTCACCTTCTTTTGTGCAGGTCATCATTTATGGAGATATACCAAAGACCAAAGAGAATGTGATCTACCTTTCCAACCATCAGTGTACAGGTAGGCACCTTCATGTTTGTCTCATAAATACTGGTGTTGAGTCAACATAAACTCACCTTGATCCGAATGTCATTTATTCTCGGATTTCCGAACTATTTGCTCCGTTTCTCTGGGTTTCTGTGGGACGGTAATACCCGTTGATCCTCTGAGAGGATGTGAGCATGCTGTAATGTCTAAGCCGAAATGCCGCCCTCTAATGCCCCCCCCCACCATTGTGTCACCTGCCCAAAGTGGACTGGATCATCGCTGACATGCTGGCCATCCGGCAGGACGCCCTGGGTCACGTGCGTTACGTACTCAAGGACGGCCTCAAGTGGCTGCCGCTCTATGGCTGCTACTTCTCCCAGGTGCGAGAGACGCCAAGGCGCAGTGTACTGACCCCAACCCCCCCACACCCCGTTTGCCAGGGTTTCTCAAGCACTTTGGGGTTTTTGTGTTTTAGCATGGAGGTGTTTACGTGAAGCGGAGTTCCAGGTTCAACGAGAAGGCGATGAAGAAGAAGCTGTCCACACAAATGAAATTGGGAATACCTGTAAGTGTGAGGGCATGGCCCATCTCTGCCAGTCTCTCCCATCCTCTGCCAGTCTGTCCCTCTGGCAGTGCCCAGCTCACCCAGTCTCTCCCATCCTCTGCCTGTCGGTCCCTGTGCCCATGCCCGTCTGTGCCCATCTCAGCCTTACTATCAGGCATACCTTTTAAGCACCACAGTTAAGCCCCCAA
>JAABNY020000063.1:785529-805261 GCA_015164015.2 Brevimyrus niger
GGTGGTGGGGTGAGGTGGGTGGATACGAGGTAGTGTGGAGGCGTGCGCCCACGGGCGCCCCAACACCCCCCCCCCCCCCAACCCCAAGGATATGTAATCACAGTGCTGTGTCTACAGTGTTCAGTTCTCACTTTGCTCAGGCCGTACACTCGGGGCCTATCTCCCCAAGGATGTGTAAGCTCAGGGCTGTGTCCGCAATGTTCAGCTCTCCCTGTGTTTAGGCCGTACACTCAGGGCCTTTCCCTTCACAGAATGTGTAAGCTCAGGGCTGTGTCCGCAGTGTTCAGCTCTCACTGTGCTCAGGCAGTACACTCGGGGACTTTCTCCCACAGGATGTGTAAGCTCAGGGCTGTGTCTGCAGTGTTCAGCTCTCGCTGTGCTCAGGCCGTATACTCAGGGCCTTTCCCCCTCACAGAATGTGTAAGCTCAGTGTTGTGTCTGCAGTGTTCAGCTCTCGCTGTGCTCAGGCCGTATTCTCAGGGCCTTTCCCCCTCACAGAATGTGTTAGCTCAGTGTTGTGTCTGCAGTGTTCAGCTCTCGCTGTGCTCAGGCCTCCCCTCCTTCCTGCACAGGTTGCTGGCTGCGTTTTACGCTCCAGGAGAGCTATCCACGGAGCGCCTGTTTCCCGGCCAGGGACGGAGGTCAGCCCTGAGCGTGATGCAGACTCTGCCCTCGCTGCTGCTGTTAGCAGGCCTCACGCTGCCCATGCTGCTGACTGAGGTGGGCAGGAAGCTGTATGTGAAGACCTGGCTGTATGGCACGTTCATGGGCTGGCTCTGGGTGAACCTGAGTCCTTAACCGCACCGCACCGGACCTTCCCTCCCGCCCTCCTTATCCTGTCGCTTTTTCAGACGGCGAATTCCTGTTTTTTTACCCCTGAACTTTCATAGGGTGGGAATTTAAACAAGGGGAAAGAAAATCTTTAAATTTCTGGCTCTGAAGATCCTTCATGAACGGCAGGCTTCTCACATCCCTTTAAGCTACACAGTATCAGCAGTTCTCCACTGAGTCGTTCCGTTTCGGGACTGTATTGATGCTAGGTTTTATTAATAATGTTGTGCCCTCCCCACCCCCCACCCACTAGCAGTAACTCAGGTGAAGCTCCAAAGAGGGCTTGTCAGGTAGACGATGCGTGTGACGCAAAGTGGAAGTTCTCCTGTATGAGAGAGAAAGGCGAAACTCTCACTCCGTTAATCTGCAAGCCCAGAAGGCCTCGTCACTTCATTAAAGGGTAAGAATTGTAGGTAGAAGCTGAATATCATGGCTTATGCATGTTAGACGTCTTGCTTCTCTTTTAACCATGATGTCATTGTCGGTTGTTCACCTAATTGACTTGGACAGGCGGGAATCGCTTCCAGGAATGCTGACAAGGGTTATACATCGTTCGCTGTTGTACACTTATCAGCATCTGAAGAATTAGTCTTGATTCCATTAATCAAACATGTCTCTATGCGAGTGAGTGTCTCTTGGGTTTCTGTGCAATTGGTTCCAGATGTTTAGAGTAGGATTTCGCCTATATAAGCCGCCCCCCCCCTCCCCCCCCCATTTTCCCACAACGATGTGAGACCCGCCCACGGTCGGGGTGTCACAGCGTTTTGCCAAACTTCACATGTGGGTCCACGAGTTCAAACCGAACGATAGATAATTATCCCTCAGGAGACATGGCTCCCGGCGTGCCGTTTGAAACACTCTGGCCAACGAGACGGTACTCCGTGCTCCTTCGATCTGCCTCACATGGAGAACATTTACCGTATTTACCTTTGCGCACAAGTTGGGAAAATGCCCTAATGATTCTACATTTTTATTTTTATTTGGGAAATCTTTTTTGAGGTGTGTTTTCATAGTGTGCATATTGGACTCACGGAGGGTTACGTGTGCGTGTGTGTAAAAACAAAGTACACTTGTTCTTTTTAATGCTTTATTACAGCATCATGTGTTTTTCTTTATCACATCTGCGTTTTCAGTTTCTTTATGTGCTTAATTTTGGCCTGCATGGTGGGGAGTTTCCTTCTTCCACCTTGGTAGTTTTGGGGTTTTATTCCGGTCTGCTGGCATATCCTCTCCACAGAATCTGTGTAAAAGTGTTATCTACAGAGGCTGGCTGATTCAGTATGAACAGTATTAAATCATAGGAAGCGGTGAAGAAATGAGACTGTGAACTATGATTCATTACTGACAGATGCCATCTTAAAGTGCCATTTTGTTCTCTGAGGTTTGTGCCTTGTACCTGATTTAAAGAATTATCCTCAATCCCTCTCAGAGGACAATCGCAGCAGAACATACAGGGCATTTCCAGTCCAGTCAAGAGCCTCCGATTGTGCTGCATCTCCACCGTGTGGACATCAGCGGAACTGTCCCCCAGAAAAATAATCATTTACTAGTTTTACCTGTGTGTGTTCCTGTCAAATGAGGGTCTTCATTTGTGTCAATTGTATTAAGATGAAACTAACTAATTGTCCCCGAAACCATTCTATAATTACTGGTTATAGTCATAAATATAGAGATATTTGGGATGTATGGGGGGGGGGGGGAAGCTGAATATGGAGCAGAATATAGAGGAATGTGGTAAACTGTGATTTTACTTCGTGTGGGGGGGGGAAGAATCCTGATCAATGTTGCTAGACCAAAATATATAATATAAAATATGCTAGATACAATGTTTTAAAACCTGTGTAATTCATGCACAAGTAATCAAGATTGGGGGGGGGGGTTAATGTCCCAAGGCACTTTTTGATGAGCAAGGCCCTGTGTTCCTGGGGGAAAGCCAGTATTTCAAAGGTAGCGCCTGACAAAGGAATGGAGGCATTTTGCAGAATTGCATCAGCTGCCTGTCGTTTAAGGAGGAAGCAAGCTTGAGTGAGACGGCAGCACATAGTTACTTAGAATTACTTTTCTGGGTTGTGGACCCCATTCGTTGCAAAATTAAATAGTTAATTCCTCCTGCAAATTTTGCTTGTTTTTGCTTCTTTTGAACAATCAATCAGTTCCTAAGAATATAAACTTCCCTCCATGCCTTTGGAGTGTTTTATTTAATCTGACTTGTTGCTGTTAAATTTCCTTTATGTCATGTTATGGGATTCAGTGTCATTCGCTTGAGAAAAAGAGGTTTGTCGGTGGACAGCTACCAGTGCCCAGCCGAAACGTAGCCATAAGTATCTGCAAGAACCAAATTCTACCTCTGTGAAAATGTTCTGGCGAGCTTGTGAAAAGTTTACCAACAGACAGCTTGGAAAAACTTCTGCTGCACCTCATGCTTGTGGATCGAAATGTTTTTTTTCTGTGTTTATTTTGCTTCTCTTCTTGCATTTGACCTTCATCTGAAGCTGGATAAATCTTTACTAAAAGAGGTTTTTGTTTCACACTTGCCTTCATGTGCACTGACTTTCCCCATGACTTAATATCACCTTTTCATCAGTTTAGATTATAATAAAATTAAATATACTTTAAGAATGATATTTCTTTGCTTTATGTACTCATCTACATTTGTGTGAGAATTACCCTTCATCCTTTTCCCCCTTATTCATTTTTTTCTTTGACTGAGAAGCACTGTTTTCAAGTAAACCTATTTTTATCTTCTATTTGAATTTTTAATAAGTGCTGTGTGTTAATAAATCAATATTTTTTTGCTCTAAGTACCAGTAGTCATTCTGTATCATTTTCTGTACGAATGTGCTACCTTTGTTTAATCTGTAGTATGTTTTCCACGGTCCTTACATTGACATAATACATGCACACAGAACCCCACAATTCAAATCTTTAAAGTGCATTTCTGATACATTAAGATCCATACTCTTCTAATTTTAAAAGGCTAACTTTTATACGTTTTAAAACCGATGCTTATAACTACTGCTGTTTTATACATTGTATGCAGTTTCACTATCTGCGAGTGGAAGCCAATAGTTTTTATGGCTACTTCTAAGTATTAAAGCATTGGTTGTGTCTGTCGCATGACATTTCACACTTCAATGTACCGCTATAAACTTTTGAATTGTATGAAGAGTGGACAATAGCAGGTATTCTAACCGGTCAGTCTTTTTAAAACCTTTTCCATGAAGTATGTACCGCTGATTTTTTGATAACGTCTTTATCTTTAAGTGGATCTGCGCCCAACCTTCATTTTCATCCCTCAGTCACCACATAAAAATATAACAAATTCATGGTTGCCAATCTCAAATACCTATACTACAGTTTTTATGTACTTGTCGCCCCCCATTAGATCGACGGCTTTTGTTAGGTTTTGCGGGCGCGGCACGCCTGAGCTCCTACCCCAACAGGTGGTAATCCGTATCACCTGGGCGGCTCCGCCCCCCACGCCAGCGCCAGCTCCAGCTCCGGCTCCCACACAAAGGCCTGTTTTGTTCACCCGGCCCGAAGATTACATGACCCTTAACACAGCTTCCTGACTATCGATAGTATTTCGAAAAACAACTATTTCTTTGTTTTTCCCCTCCTCTTGAGGCGGATAATATTTAAGCTGTGAGGCGTGTTTTTTAAAGTCCACAGCTGAGATTATTCAGGAAACTGGCGCTGCACTTTATGCCTGTCCTAAGACTTGTCAGTGCAGTTCAACTGAGCGGCCATAAAGTCCTCTATGACCAGCACCCCAAAGTCAGTGTATCCGGTCCTTTAATTATCTCTGTGGTTTGGTGTAGCAGAGTGGAAATGCTTGTGCTTTTTTGTATATTTTATAAAAACAATAAAAGCCACTGACACATCTAAGAGATTTATATAGATATTACGTTATTGTCACAGCCGCTTTTTATCTCCAGCACGTTGACATATTTCAAGCATTACAGTTTAGTACTTCGGGAAAAATGATCTTTCATATCTTATTCTCAATTTACCTTCTCGTTCACCACACTTTGAAATATATTGTATCCATTGTATGGTTTTTAACCTGTAGGATCGCCATTCTATTATTAATAAGGCAAAATCATTACACTTGCTGGTGCCTCCATTAATTTGTCCTCACAATAAAACACGGTAGAGACAATGAGTGGATTTTATACAAGCTTGTTTATTCTTAGAAACCTAGTTTGCACACTCTTCCCAACTAAACGAGTGTTTATATTTTTCGTGTTGTCTCTATGTCCATGTCCAGATTTTCTGTCTTGCGTCGTTTAATTTTACGTCATACATATCTATATTTTATTTACTTTTTGCACTGACTATATTTTATCTCATGTATGACCCATGCTTCTCAGCGGAAACGACAAAACCTTTACGCAACGTCTCGTCGGACTGCTCGCCGACACACTGCTGCACATCCACGGCGCTACCTGCAGGGGTCGCTAAGGCCGACGGCTTTCCCTTTAAACTGAATTTCCGGTTCTGTGTTTTATGTAACATGTTTTGATTTGACTTCCTCAAGTACTACTTTCGTACTGTTACAATGACAGACACTTAAGTGTTCCTGAAACCAAAACCATCTGTCATAACGGTATTCGATTCGTTAACGCGAGCAACACAATTAGATTTCCCGTAGAATTCATTTTCTCTAAGTCGTTTATATATATTGATTTCAAATTGTTTCGTTCAGTTTGCGTCTTGTGTTACTCAATATGGCGCCATAGCTGTGTAGCTACGCAACTTGGAGTGGCTCGTGTATCCTGCCGTGAAATAGACGGTTTCAGGCTGCTCTAAGGTTTCCGAAAGGCGGATTATAGGCACGGTCTGTATGCCTGCATCCTTACTTACCCGCTTTGCCTTATGAATGCCGCCGCCAGCCTCGGCTTCCCCCAGTTTCTGTACGTGCGGAGCTGCGGCCGCCATCGCGGGCTCTCGGACGCTCTCGCCCTGTGCTTTTTGTGTATTTACGCCGAATTCATGTTTATATTTGTTATGGACGCTTCTTTTCTTGGCAACTACACGCATTCACTCCGCAATAGCTAGCAGTAGATCTATTAAAGTTGCACAGGAAAGAAGAATATGACCCTTTGAAATTATTGTAACGCTCATAAATAGCGACAGATATTTAACGGGAGGTTTAATACAACCAACAAAAACAGCACTGGGCTTTAACTCTAACGGAGCTCTTTTGGTAACCAAATTTAATTGAAACCACTCTCTTCTCACTGGTAGGACCATGGCTGTTGACTGGCTTGGATTTGCTTATGCCATGGCTATCCTTCTGGGAGGGATTGTGGGGTACAAGAGGAAAGGTATGGGTGCTTGCCATAGCACGCTGGAGCAGCCTGAGATGCACTTAATGCTGCATAATGTCTGCTGTCGGCATCTCAACGCTCTATAAATGATCCCACCTCATGCAGGCAGCGTGATGTCGCTGATCGCTGGTCTACTCTTCGGGAGCCTGTCTGCGTACGGGTCTCTCGGAATAACGACCAATCCCAGCGTTGCCCTGTGTGAGTAGTGCAGTGTAACTTCACCTGCTTCACCTTTTTGCTTTCTCCATTTAATCTGTGCTCCTTCTGTTCCCCCTATGTGTGACATGGCAGTGTCATCAGGATCTCTGGCTTTCATCATGGGATTGCGATACTGGAAGTCTGGAAAACTTATACCAGCTGTTATGGCTGGTTTGAGGTGAGCAGGAATCAAACATTTTTAGTAATCAACTGGTTTTGGTATATTTTGTAATACTCATGTAATCACATGTGACTAACGGTCTCTTAAAATCATTTTCCGTATAAAATGGTATTTAAGAGTCTTGCTGTTTTGGTGTGTGAACTGGTCCCCACAATGTTAGTCTGGTGTTGCAATGACTTCATATGTTAGACGCTTCTTGTGGTAAATCGTTTGGTAAGTAACCAGTGTCTCTGATCTGATTTCAGCACCCTGATGTTCCTGCGACTTCTCCTCCTGCTTGTACTGTAGCATGCCCCCTCCCAGGGTGAGCCATGCCTGTTTTTCCCTGTGCTGAGAGGTCCATAGTCCCCCAGTCTACCATCATTCCTGTTTCATTCTGGATTTGTGTAATTGCACCAGCTCATTCCACTAAGATGCCATATCACAGTTAACCTGTCCGCTCACTGGGAATGGGAAGCATAAGGGCAGCCGGAATGTGCCCCACTGTTTATCCTGACATTCCAAATAAACTTCAGACCATTTCAGTTTTATCCTCTTCTGAGAAGTTCCATTTTTCCACAAACCTCTGGGCTTACAGTAGGTGTGGATGGCAGTAATACAGCTTCATCTGTCTTCCACATTTTTAGATAATGCAAGTAAAAATGTGTTTTCCCTGCACAGTAATACTAACGACACAGTTCTTATGAGAGCAATGCAGAGATCCCTGGCCTTTCACTAAGTATAAGGCAGCCTCTTCCATTCATACCAGCTCTGTAAATGTACTTTTCACACCATTGTGACACATTAAAAAAGCAGGGGATTGAGTAGTTTGGTTAAGGTTGCATGGTTAAGGTTAAGGGTTGGTGCATAGTTGTAGCCATAGTGTGTTGTGTGAAGGCCTTCATTGATTTTTTTTTTTAAACCTAAACTGTTACCTGTTATGCTTTTTAATGTTTTGCTTCACACTGAGTAGTTGCTCTACCTATAATTTGATTGTAGCCCCTTTATTTGCTCTGCTAAAGTCTTAAGAAAGTAAATGTTTAAAGTCCAAGCACCAGTGAGTGGTACCTCAGTTCTCAAACTCATTAGAGCTCAAATATCTTAAAAGTTGAACCAATCAGTTAAAAAAAAAAAAGTTACCTAGAACTCAATTTGAATCTCAGAAGTCAAACCGTGAACGGCAACCTACGATAACTGAGAACTGAGTCACGTGGCATGTCAGCAAAAACAAAGGGTAATGCTTCAGTCATGCATTCGCTGTGATAGCATCGTGTATGTTTTCATAAGCTGAATAAATATATTTAGTAAAAATATATTCAGACAATGATAGACAGTAACAGTAATTATATAATAAAATACAATAAAAAATAGATTTCTTATTTTAACATTAATCATAAACCATTAATACATTTAATTATAATATTTTCGTGCCAAGCAGGGACGGAACGGAGACAAAGATACAGACGTCAGGGTATCAGGGAATACAGACTGAAATGTGGACTAAATACAGAGGACTAATGACAACAACCAGAAACAGCTGATCACTTGTGGATTCCACACGAGGTTAACGAGGGGGCGTGGCACACGGAAGGAGCAGATGATTGGGGCAGGACACATTGTTTGGATACATTTATTTTCTTACTTCACAAATTACTGTTTTTATAAATGTGCTTATATGTGTTTAGTATAGTGTATGCTCTTCTTGTTTTATCCAGTTCATTGTTTAAATGCTAAAAAAAAAACATTGAGATGTAATTTTTTGGGGCCAGGAACCAATTAATTGGTTTTCCATTATTTCTTATGGGGAAAATTTGATCACAACTCAAACTTTTTAGGATTTGATCTGGAGTTCTGAACAGGTAAATTTTGCATTCTGTGGTACCACTGTATTATGTTTGAATAGTAAAAATAGCATGTTTCTTTTGTATGTTTCCAAGATAATTCTTCAGCATTAAGCTTTCCCCAAGCACGTTATCTGAAGCTATCGTTGCATCTGCATAGAGTGTGGGTGATGATTAGGTCACATGACACCATGTGTGCTCAACTGATATGCTGTGTCGTCCCACTTCTGGTTATAGTGTTGGTGTTGTTTATAACAGCATTCCCACTCAAGAATAGTAATATTTCAGCACACTTGTAATGGTGACCCTATGGTCTCACATCTATTACCGTAATCCGAACCCATCAGATTTGCAAAGACTATTTTGTTAAGAGGAACTTGGCTGTATTGTGTGTTTGAACACTCAGATTCGACATGTATTTGGCACATTTTACACATTTACGCAATGGGCTTTGGAACAAGAAATACAAGCCTTTCTGCAGGTGGCTTTAATGATCTCAAAGACCTAGACCAACAATACAGATAGATGGAGGAAGCATTGGGGATCATTTTCTGAAGGTGAACATCCTATCCATAAGACAGTCGTGTTGTGTCTTTCGGTAGCTGTCCTGCAGAGCACTCCTGAGGTTCTCTAGAAACCTAGCACCTCCTTCACGGTTCTCACGTAGACCTCGTCAGGCTGGGCCTTCCGCTTGCTTCCCGGCTGCAGGAACTTGCTGATGGCCGGAACACCCGTCATCCTTGCCTGAAAAGCCTGAAGAATCAACCAAACATGGATGTTTCCTTTCAGTCAAAAGAGAGGCAACTAGGTGAATTGGTATTTCTTTATTGCCCCCTGTGTATGACTGCTGGTATGCGCATCGTTTGATGGACTAGCACCCTGTCCAGGGTGTACCCCTGCCGTATGCTTCAGGGATAGCATCCCTTGCCATTCTGTATTGGATAAGCAGTTGGATTTCTATGTCACTATTGCATAGAAGGGGTCACTAATCCCCATTCTAAAGCAGTACATATCTCACATCTGAGCCCTATTCAAGTTGGGTCCTGTAGAAGACCTGCACATTTCATGAAACCTATAAAGCAGTATACATTTTTAAGACCAGTAAACAGTAAAGCATACTTCAACCAATTTATATAACATGTCAGCTCTTTGCTTGTCCACACACGAGCATACCATCGTTGATAGCGAGCTTCATAAATCCTTACTCGCACATTGAGTCTCCTCTTTTGGGCTTAATAAATTAGTTAGTCATTAACATGTAGTTCAGGATTGTTGGACTCAATACTGAAATACATTATATGTATTAGATTTTTGTGGCATGTAGCTGTTATGTATTTTATTCTAGGATGGATCAGTTCATTCTCCAGCGCCTGTTTTTTGTTTGACAAAAGTTGTAATTGATTAGAATCAGCTCACCAGACACTAAGCTATAAATTAAATTGCGACTTCTGAAGAGAGGTTTCATTTTCTATACAATATAAAAGGGGGGGGGGGTGGGTAGAATTTATAGTTTTTATGGACTTAGCAGACGGTTTGGTCCAAAGTGATGTGAAGGTGAAAAGGCTTTGGGTGAGAGAGGGTTAGTGAGCTTCCTGGAAGCAGCTGGAACCCCCCCCCTCCCTGAATTACCTGTAGATTTGGGAAGGTGGAGAGCACTGAGGGGCACTTCTCCTCCACCATTAGAGTGGCTTCCAGCAGGTGAATATCTGCACAGCTTAACTGCTCGCCTACCAGGTACTGAGAATTAGACAGTGCCTGTTGAGAGAATGATGGTTTTAAATCAAATCAAACCTCAATTCACAGTCCCTAGACTGTGTGTGCAGCAAAGAAGGCACACCTTTTCGTAGACGGGGAAGTATCGCTCTAAAGCCTTGCTGTGCATCTCCTCCAGTTTGGCTTTCTGGTTGTCCGGGGTGAGGAATGGCATCATCTTGATCATGTCCATCAGATCTCTGGTTCCCTCAGCAAACATATCAATCCTTCAAATGGAAAAACAGAATGTGCATCCCTGCACTGCATCAAGAGGAAAAAGTTTTCTAGCTAAAGACAAAGCTATTTGCCATATTTCGTTAAATATATCATGAGATTAACTCGGGTTAAGGTAGTACTGCCTGGTTAATCTGAGCTGATGTAAAGAAAACACCTACTTAGCCATTCACTGTTATTGTCACATCGTAAACTTTATATGCCAAAAACATTGACATGCTAATTCGTTGTGTAGAAAAAACAATTAATGTACAAAACATGTGAAAACGGTACTTGACTCTTTCTTTAAGGTCCTTCCCATACAAATTGTACTTCGCAGATATATAGTTGAGAATAGCCTTGGTCTGCACGAGCTTCAGCCCGTCCATTTCAACCAGAGGCACCTGCTGAAACATAAGCGATCCATCTGCAAAAAAGTTCGAGAATTTATTTCTGAAAACATAATCGCATAAAAAGTGGTTTTACAATAACCAAATTTACAATAGCGCTCCGACCAAAGTCTGTCGAAAGTAATATCACAAGTTAAAATATAGCCAGGTGCGTGATGAAACTTTGTCAAGGGGGGGGGGGTTATACCTTTCACCAGGTTCAGAAACTGCTCTCTGGTCTTCAGTATCACTTCGTCAAACTGAACAAGAAGAAACTTGTTTATGCAAAAATGGTAACATAAAAAAAACATGTTTAAAGATCGGCTTTACTTGCAAAGATAATGGCACTCCTACAAACACTACATAGCTGGCAGTAAGTAAATAAACTATAACACCGAACCACTCGTAACGCAATGTTTATAAAATTGTACCTAATTTTACCGTCGGTCTTTACCTCGACCCCAGCCACCGCCAACAGCCACCGTATAGATTCCATCTGTCCTCTTCCATCAAAATAATATAGTGTTACTTTTTCTGCCATCCTCGCGAGCTTTTATCTGGAAAGGGTTATAAATGAAAGGGCTGTGAATAGTGGAAAAACACAATATTAGATAGGGAAATAAATCTAGTCATAAAGTTGCTTCTTACACTTGCAGCTGGATATTCCTTAGAACTGTTGCTGCAGTTCACGAGGACTTCGCCAGAGCGCACTCATTATATAGTTTAACAGCTACTGCGAAGAGCCAATCAAAAGGCCGAAAAAAAGAACCAATTGTCATGGTCATCGTGAAACACATTTGCATAGTCGGCCCACATTTACAACAAAGAATTATGGGTTACCAAAAAAAGTAATATTCCGTATAAATGTACAATTAAAGAAATACATAAAACAGGACATACCAATTCTGGGCGATTTTATATTTATGTTATCTGTCATGAGTAAAAACATCCCAGTCACTCACCATGACTGGAGAAGTTATACATTCGTGGCCGAATAAAAACCATCAGAGTAGGTTGTTTCTTTGGATGTGAGGGCGATCTGGTTGCGACATCTGTCACCCCATCGATCGCTAGGGTTGATTCGGCTGATCTGGCTGGCTAGGCGGGTGTCCCCTTCCTCCCTCACCGATCCATGTGCGTCCCTCCCGAAGCCCCGCGCTCGGTGGAAGAGGACGAGATTGCCCCCCGGCGGAAGAGAATCGTTCAGAGGTTTACGAGTAGCTGCGCTCCCCTGCTAGAACCTCCAAACAAGCTCAAGGCCCATTTGTAGGAGACACGTAGGGAAGTCAAGCTCCGAGACTTCAGACACATCCAAGTGCGGCGCTGCACGTGGCAGTCTGCCTTCATTTTTCCATTTATCTGCTTCTGCTTACAAACTACTCACACCAACTCAGCTGCCAGATGTCACTGCATGCTTTGAGCAACAGTTTAGTTTAAAACGTAAAAAACTGCACAAATTGAGGGAATGATTTTAGCCATAACTTATAGAAACGAGAAAACTGGTGCACTGGCAGGACAGAATGACCTAATGAGACAGATAAAGGGAGCAGACAGAGAGGCAGCCCTCACGTATCTTTAGCCTTCTAGTAAGATAAGTACTAACTGGCTAACTAGAGCAAATGTCGAACAGGTGGTTGGCATGTAGAAGGAAGGAAACAGGGGAAAAGACGGGGGGCGATCCCCGAAACAGGTTATAAAGGGAGTGAGCTGAAATGTACAGGAAGAGGCTTAACCATACATGTATGTCAGACAGTTGCTCCCGGATTATAATCTGTCGGACAATAAACCAGTGACCTGAAAATTCTCCACGTCTCTGCAGTGATTCTGTTCTGATCAATGGAACCGGTGGGGACGGTGAACCACAACAACATGCAAAATTAACATTTGCAGCTTTGGCTTTACACTTTGCTGTGAAATTATCCATAGACTTCCAAACACCTGATCCTGGTCAGATTCAGGGGGGTGCTGTTCATTTCTTAACGATTAATTACAGGCGCAATATTTTAACGGTACTGAATAATAAATTACTACTTATTACATAAAAAACAAAAAGAAAGTAGGGTGGCCTTACTATTAAATTTTTAATACATTTTATAATATAGTATGTAGTTATGAAAATAAGAAACTGAAACTTTAAAACATGATTCAAAAACAGCCAACACATTTACTGCAATGGGATAGAATAATAAAATAGAGAATATATATCCACAAGTAATATTTATATATGGTTACAACACACTAAGAATTTGTAGTTAAGCAATACTATATGGAGCATGTCATCGGTTAACAAAAAGTTAAAAATTGGATAACTGACCCTGCAAAAATATTATTTAAATTAAAAAGGTAAACAATGACAACTGTAGCAGAAAATCACATTCAGATAAAAAAATGAAGCACGAACCATCATATCACACAAAAACCATCACCTCAGTCCTGTATTTTCCATAGTGAAATCACAGTGACTTTTTAAATGCAAATAATCACTGCATATAAAAAACATGGGTACAGAATGCATATATGGCTCCTTAACAGGTGCCAAAAAAGACACAGACTCATTCTTTCAGTCTTAAAAAAAACCATGAGCCTAACTGTGTGAACACTGGATTACAGAAACAAAAAGGGGACACAGGCTGAGGATTCTGGATGAGTCACAAATACTAAATTTGACATCGACCCTGCAATAAATTGTGCATTCCATTTGACAAAAACACACATCAAAAACAACAACAATTCTGGCCAAGTGCATATTTAGCCATATAAAAGAGTCTTACTTGTACAATATATACAGAGACAAATACAAAACAGATATTATTGCTGCATATCATGTATGTACATGTTCTATATCAAAATACCAGCGTAAAACATGATTGGCTGTGTTAAGCCAATGTGGCCTATTGGAGGCTGGTCACCCGGCCACCATAAGTCACTAATGGTGCCCATATTTGGCCGACCAATCTGTACGACCATGTACAGGTGCGACAGGGGGGCGGAGCCTGAGACCAGGGGTGCTCTTGGTTGGCGAGGAAATATATGATGTGGCGGCAACTTCATTCCGATTTGTTCTCCATGTTGCATAATCTCAGAGAAGAGAGAGGAAAAAAAACTAATGAATACTACATTTTCAAAACCACAAAAAATATAGAACCAGAAGTGATCATTAAGCACATAACCATGGCCATAAGTAAATTGAAAATATAGGAAAAAAAAAATCACAGCTCTCATGATCAAGTAATTAATCAAAGCTTTCACAGAACAAAAAGCTGAGGGTTATCTCACACTTTACCTACCGAAAGTTAAGATATCCTTTATCGTTTATGACTTGTGTAACATACATTTTGAGATTTGACCTTAATGGCTGATCTGACAGGCACCGCCAGGTTCCTGTCAGCAGACACTCACTCGACACTGGCGAGTCCTTGACAAGGCCCACGTGACGTCTCTGCCCAGCGAAGACCGTTTCCTTTTTGTAAGATGAGGACACATATGCACTTGGAAGGGTGTTGGCACCTGTGTTTGTTGAGAAATACCAGCGGATTACTATTTAATGCCTAGATACATTACAAAAAAAGACTGCCTCCCCCATAATGGATAAGCAAGGCTTAGCGGAGCTGCCCCGGTTGGGGGGGGGGAGGGGGGGTTTGGAGTGGCAGGCTCACCCTGGACAGCCCTGAGAAGCGTCCCTCCTCCCACAGGGATGCTGTTCCGCCCCCACAGGATGTTTCCACTGTGATCCTTTTCCGAGTTTCCCACCATCTTTTTTGAACTGATCCCTGTATGACAAGCAGAGGGTGAGAATTTATTTAGAGAAGATGGCGTTGACTTTTGCCAGTTTAATCAATGAATTTGTAATACAAGAGTAAGAAAAATGCTGAGAAAAAAAATTGTAGGTCAACAGTGGTTTTCTTGAATAAACATTTAAAACAACAGTGAGTGCAGACACTTGCCGGGTAAATAACGAGATTGCTTCAGGTAATGCTGCTTAGCAGAGGCTGCCCGGGTCACACTTAAGTCCTGGTGAGACGGCGGGAGATTGGCGTTCCCAAGCCCAACCACATCAGCTCCATTGGTGCCACTGAAATCCTGGGTGCTTCCAAATCTGCAGGACGGCGACAGTTAGGTCAGAGGCAAACAACAGCAGCAGGTCCTGGCCAGTACGACGAGAGGCCTGGCCAGTACGACGAGAGGCCTGGCCAGTACGACGAGAGGCCCGCACCTGCTCAGGGCCTCGTCTCCCGGCCTCCGCTTGTCATTGGCCAACCTCGTCCTACAGAGGGCGCCTGCGGACACCGCCTCCGTTTCCTCGTAATCACCCCAGTCGTCAGCTTTCAGAGTCCCTTCCCCGTGGCCCCAGCGCCGCCGGCCGGCTCTAGGCTTCGTCAGGTAGCCAGGCAGGTTCGCGTTCTCGGTCTCCTCGGCCAGCCGCTGCGGACGGGGATGTCCTGTCACATTCCAGCACACCAGCCCCCCACTCCATCCAGCTAGCTGCACTGCCCTCTCGCATGATCAGAAAGCGAGATAACCTGACTGCCCACCGTGGTTCAAACTCTGCCTTCACCCACATGCTGACATACTTCGTTAGGAAACACAGAAGTCCTTGTGGAAGGAGACTCTCTCTAGCAGACAGTGTGAGGGCTCTCTCTAGCAGACAGTGTGAGGGCTCTCTCTAGCAGACAGTGTGAGGGCTCTCTCTAGCAGAAGCAGGGTTTGTGACTCAGGGCCCCAGCATGGGACTGTCAGCACTATTAGCAAAGGTACCATTGTTAACACAGTGAGCCCTGTTAGCATCGTTAGCGGCAGTACCTGCGCAGCCGGCTGCCCTCCCATGCCGTAGAGCGGTGGGAGGTGCAGCTGCGGCAGCCCTAAAGCCTCGCCCATCTTGCTGGCCGGCTCTCGTGGTTCCTGCTCGGGTTCAGCCCTCTGCTGGTAGAGGGGCGAGGGGCCAGGCTGGATCTGCTGTAGGGGGCGAGAGGGCAAGCGGTGCTGGGGCGGAGGCTGTGGGGGAGGCAAGGGCTTCAGCTGCAGGGGGGCTGGCTGGGGTCTGCCCTGCTCCTGGATCTGCTGCGGGGTCCCCAGAACCTGGCCCACCGAGAAGTACGAGTACCGGAGAGCCTGGAGGTTGAGAGGAAACATGTTTAGGCACCGGTGTACTGACATCATACGTCTGTCAGGAGGGGACGCTGAGTGACGGTGGACGTATCCCCTTCCTCTGCAGAGCGGTCACCTGACTAGCAGTTGGTCTCTTCTTGGGGTCCCACTGGAGAAGGTCCCGCATCAGGTGGATGCCCTCAGTGCTGGCATTGGGGATCAAGGTCCTCAGGTTGCTGGGCACACACTGTGGCCAGCGAAAGCTCATGGCTGCAGCCAGCTGATAGCCCTCCAGCCAATCATTCTGCGAGAGGAGGATCAGGTGATGTTCCCACGTCACATTTATCATCCCGAGTGCCACGCAGCTTAAGCCAACCACACGCCAGCTAACATTAAACAACAACCATTAGGTTACCCTGCATCCGCATCCTTAGCGGTCACACTAATGGCTAACTACCTTCTTTGGCGTCCCCAGAACTTGGCAGATTTTGAAGATGGTGTCCACTTCGCTGGAGCCAGGAAATAAGGGCCTCAGTGTGTACAGTTCAGCCATGATGCAACCTACAGCCCACTGGTCGATCGGAGAGCTGTAGGTGGTGGACCTCAGGAGAACCTCAGGGGCGCGATACCTGGGTCGGGGCACGAGAGGCTCAACACGGCAGCTACAGACTGAACACACAACAAGTGGGCTGTGCAAAAAGGCCAGTAACAGACCCTTCGCTGGAGCCTGGGCAATATTATGCTTCCTCCTCACTCACAAATAGTGAACACTCCTGGTAAACCAGCGGGTTTAAGACACCAATACAGTGCATGATCTCTGCCAGACTCCTGACTTACCATGTGACCCTGAGAGAGGGTTACACCCTCAGACATGGCTCACTCACCATCTTGTCGAAACGTAGTCCGTGTAGGGGGGCCGGGACCGTATCTCCCGCGCCAGGCCGAAGTCTGCTATCTTCACCAGCTCAGGACCCATGCATAAGAGGTTCTCCGGCTTCATGTCCCGGTGAAAGAACCCTGAGGGGCACAGGAAGGTTCAGCTGGGGCGGCGTCTCAGGGCTTCACCCACGTTGAGCGCCGGTGCCCCACACGCACCGTGTTTATGAATGAAGGCCAGCCCTTGCAGGATCTGATACATGATGTTCCTCACAGCCGACTCTGGAAACAGCCGACTCCTGTGGTGAGAGATGTGGGAGGGGGTCATGCCATGAGCAGCCGTGACGGCCTTCAAAGCCAAGGCTCAGCCGGAAACACGGGCCGCTCCGCATGCTGAGGGGCTACAGAAAAGCTCCTCCTACTAGGTATCATGAAATGCAACTTTTAAAGGTAACTGCACAGTATTCAGATTTTAGGTATTATTTAGTAAAATGGAGGCGTTTATAGGGTTGCGTTTTGTATAACATTCCTCCGTTCAACTTTTGGGATCAACCAAGATCTGTTTCAGTCTGAGGACACGTCTATCCGGACAGAGCGGCCAGCCATGCCGAACACGCGCTAAAGAGACACTCACCGGTCTTTCATCAGCTGGTACAGGTTCTCTTTCATATACT
Organism: Brevimyrus niger; assembly: GCA_015164015.2. Lineage (NCBI taxonomy): Eukaryota > Metazoa > Chordata > Actinopteri > Osteoglossiformes > Mormyridae > Brevimyrus > Brevimyrus niger. The sequence goes on from JAABNY020000063.1 coordinate 802,882, forward strand.
CAAACACGAAATACAAATGGTCGTTTTCCCGGACGACTTCCTTCAGCTTCACCACGTTGGCGTGGTTCAGTTTTTTCAGCGACTGCAGTTCCGGGGGGAAAAGTGGGAGAAGGTCACAGCCATGAAAGAACGGACCACACGGAAGTGAGCGGAATGCCGGGGAAGCACACTGCGCCTGTAAAGGAGGAGCATGGCATGCTGGGATATGAGGCCCGTTCAGAGACCACGCGGCCCTTGGGGTGGGGTCCCCTCCCACCACTTAATCTACTTGGGAAGGCTTAAATCACACCACAAACCACAGCAGGCTGGCGGGGGGGGGAGGCTTCGGCAGGTATCTGATGGACGATCGCCATGCACTGGCAAAGTGCTGGGTTCGAGCAGACCATACCAGTGGCCCATAAGGGCAACACTCAAGGACATGCTAAGGGGGCAGCCCTAACTCTACTCTGACAAATTCTGTATGTAGCCTGGCAGACACCCTGCGTTTTGGACAGAAAAGCCAGGAGATGGAGAGGAAATTCACACATCCCAGGGACACACGGACACCTACTGTATCGTCTGTGCTGGTATCTGGGCAGTGCTGCGATTTAACTAAAGGGGGAGGGGGGCTCCGAGTCATGGGCAGAAACAGCATAAGACATTGGTTAGGCAGCGAAGGCTTGAACGATTTATCACTGTGCAGAATCCTGCCGTTTTCCAGAATGTTCCAGCTAGTGCTTCACAAGCTAAAAGTTAAAAGCTTAGCAGGATCCTGGCCTGGCCAGAGCCAATCTCACCCCCAGCTGCGATCAATGCCCATTATTCATCCCCGCGGTCTAATGTCACCCCAAAGTCAAGAATGCGGAGAATCGCCTGAACCCGACAAGCAGGAGGATGGTGTGTGACCAGCGGCGTGTGACCGACACTCTTGAAGACGCGTCGTTCCGGTCTCTTCTACAATGGCGGTGTGTGACCGACGCACTCTACAATGGCGGTGTGTGACCGACACACTCAGAGACACATCCCTGTGACCCACTCTACAATGGCGCCGTGTGACCGATGACCCGGGAGACGCGGCACTGCGACCTGCTCTAAGGCGGCACCACAATGAGGTACCTTGACCTCCCGGAGATTCATACACTCCTCCCATGAGTAGAACTTCCTCTTCATTCTGAAAAACAAGAAAAACCAACGTCAGCCTGAGGGGTGAAACAAAACTCATAAGTTCAAGGTTTTGAGTTCAGGTCCAGGGTATTAACAGCACTGACCCCCAAGAAAACAACCAAAAAAAAAAATCCAAAATAATGCTTTTATATTCCAGGCACAGAAAGCACACAGTGAGTTCCAGTGACCCCCGTTGTCAACATTTGCAGTTCCCAGATCACAACCTGCGTTTGAGATCCCTGCTATTTTTACAAGGCGTATTTGCAGTAAAGCGTCGCACAGCTAAATTATTCAGCGCAGTGACTCCTGAGATGCTCGATGACTCACATTAAACCCAGCACTGCACCAAACTGGGGGGCGGGGACAGAAAATGTATAGGAACAAATTATGTATGCATTGCTTTTAGATTAACGGATTATAAGCATGTATAACTGTAAACTCTCCATGCGGCACCCCCACACCCCTCTGAGTCTGCAGGAGGGCGATACAGGACCCTTCAGCAGGAGTAACAGAGCTCATCCATTTTTTTGAGAACACTGGCATTTTTCCCCCCCCCCCCCCCCGTGCCAGACCAGCTTAAATGCCAAACACCTCATCCCTTTAATCCTGCCCCCCTCCTCCCAAACTGAACACTCTTCACATGTGGTTTCGAAAATGAAAGCTAAGCAGATCCTCCCCCAGCAGGAAAAAATGTGAACCATGTGAACCTGAAGCGACAGCAGTCGTGTGTTACATCTAGCTGACAGCGCAGGATAATTCAACATCACCCCCCCCCCCCCACCACTGCATTACGGATTATAGTGTGGAAGGAAAATTGGACATTGGTAGGCTTGGCATATAGGGTCTGTTATGACTTATATGTCTTTGGCCTTAAGCAAGAAGAGATTGTTTTAAATACTGTGTGTCCTCATCTCATGATAGCTGCCTGCAGACCCTGAAGAGAGCTCAGATATCCGAGAGACAGACAGCTGAGTGCAGGGGGGGGGGGGGGGGGGGACAGTCTGCAGAAAGGGATTCAAAGCTGCACTAACTGGTGTACAAAGAGTTGTAGTTATAAAGTAGTCAAGTAGACAATACGCAACATGTTATGCGATAGTACAAATGTATAACTAATTGTTACGATAATCATATTAATCATATGTGAACTATGTACAGTAGTACCTCGGTTCTCAAACTTAATCCATTCCGGACTCCGGATCAAATCCTAAAAAGTTTTTTCAAAAAACTCCTAAAAGAT
>JAABNY020000063.1:825849-839714 GCA_015164015.2 Brevimyrus niger
GTCAGAGAACATACAATGTGCTGCCTTAGAGCACTTAGCGTGGTGCTTACACTGCTTACAGTGTCAGAGAACATACAATGTGCTGCCTTAGAGCACTTAGCATGGTGCTTACACTGCTTGCAGTGTCAGAGAACATACACGCAGAGAGCTGGTCATCAACGGGACTACCAGTCCTGCCTGATGACAGTGGTTAGTAGTTAAATACCACCAAGATCTAACAGCAGGACACTCAAAGGTTTTCAGCTGTGAAGATGCTCTCTGCTCCTCTGAACAATAAAGAATATGTTGCCCCGCTGCAGTGTCACAGTCTCGTTCAGATTCACAAATAAGAACTGAAACCAGATACAATGTTTCCAAGACAACTAAATTGCTGAACAAAACAGATTTTATAACAATGAAAGGGACCACACCTAACAAAAGCCTTCGAATGAATCTTTACGGGACAGTTATGTCACTGTTGGCTTCAGCTTGAGTTTCATTCTTTGCGCTTACTTCAAATCACATGATGTTGTGCATGTGCCATAGTTCAGGCTGATCTTCTCCCAGCGACTTACCTCTGGGACCCATCCATGAATCAATGTACAAGTTTAGCTTGTGGTTAAACGACTCCATTTCCAACCTGTTGGAAAAAAAGGATTTTCTATTAGAGGTTTCTAAGACCTCTTTCAAAAAGCTCACCCCAATCAATAATCAACCCCAAACTAGACGGGTTTATAACCTCAGCACAGTGCCACTATCAGCTTTCAAGGAGGTAGAAATAGGAACAAGAAATGAACTAGCTACAAATAAGCAACCCCCCGACAGACATTTTAAGATTTGTTAAAAATATTGGAAAACTCTTTGTTTACAAATCGAGTAAGAGACATCTAGCAGAAGTACTGCACTTGTGGGCCAGACAAGACAGGACCCTGAAGAAGTCAACCATTAGCTAAGTAAATCAGATCATTATAAAATGAGGCAGAAGATATAATCAGATAAGCTGAGCCCTGCCCACTCATCCAGACTCTCCTCAGTGCACCCAGTGTCCTAAAAACTCGCACTAAACGATGTCACGATTTCGTAATTCACAGCTGAGGCAGACTGTTCCCATTAAACCGCATGCTGGTTACTAATTTACACCAGAGAGCCGGCCAGCAGAGTTAACGTACACCCACTGAAAGGAAAAGGTGAGAATAAAAAGAGAGATATAAGATATTGCCCTCAAATAATAATAAACTGCATTTTAAACATGGGGACGGAGTGTGCTGATCGTTCTGTCCAGGCACCATCCGGTCCCATACTGCCGTCCGGGTGACGGCCACAGCGCATCGTGACAGATGGCCTTTCTGAGTCCCCTGGACATGGGAGCCGGGAAACTGCTGCGACACCGGAGTCACACACGGCACATGCCAGACGGCCGCCCTGCCACTTTAACAAACAGTTTCAAATATTACCTATCGTCGCATTTGTTCTGCTGTTCCATTTAACTATTGTCTCGTGATCTACTGACGAAAGCTAATACTGATAACATATCGCGATCTGCACAAAAGTAAAGCACAAAAAATAATCAAGAAAGCGGCCCAGCGACATTTCACTGCAGATAGTAGCCTACAACATTTGATAATGAACAGTGCTGTACAAATGGAATGTACTATTAATTACACGAGCGAGTGGCTGTAGTACTCGGAGTCTGGGAGCATTAAATCGGCGCTGCAGTCCGACTAAAATGACACAGTCTTGCCCTTCACTTTCGCTTTTAACACATCCATGAGTCCCAAGTAAACTAATACAACTTTAAGGCATTTACAAAATCGCACACGAGTTTTAATTCTACACAAAAACAGTACTTCATTAATGAGGCTGCCCAACTTTTATGCAAATATTGAGTTGCACTAATGTCATCAGATAAGTCTGGGGGACACGGAGTTCTGGAACGTCAAAAGTAAATGACACCCCACTGCATGACGATTTCAGATAATGACTAGTTATTTACTGCGTTGACACGCCATGACAATTGTCATATCTTTCTTAATGACAGCAAATATTAAAGAAGTCTGTTTTTGTCGTCTAAGTAATTCAGTAGTCAGGGCAGCAGACCGACATGGCATCTGCATGACTATGCGACTGTAATACAGTACACAGTCTTGATTTACTGATGCCATCATTTGGCATCTTAATTTAAGAAAAGCATAAAGAGCCGCTCCGCCCCGCGATGACCTGCCAAACTGCACTAAAACAGAGGAACAAATCCCCGGCCGTCACACGGTTCATAATAAGCAGAGTCCGTACAAAACTCCATCCTTTGTATGTCGAGCCAAACTGACCTTGTTTTCTGTGCAAGTTTCCCCTTTACCGTTGCGATAATCTCTCTGTTTCTAGTGCCCCTAGTGCTGGACTTCTGGACATCCGTTCACTTCAGAGGAAAAGTACAGCGATCAGGGAACAATAAGGTCAATAATGTGCCTGTCAGCCGTACTGCTTTAAACGCACAACCTTTAGTGGGAGCAATCAGACATACAGTACAAAGCATACCTTCTTAAAGCCTCATCCGTACGCAACACAGATACTCCGCCGGCTTTCTGTATAAGCGGGAGCGGCCAGCAAAGCGAGACCCACCGCTAGCAAGTCCTCTTCTAGGGGGACTGAACATTTCAGCCGCAATTAACATAATGCACATATACCTTGAGTTATCCAGGAAATCTTAGAGAAAACGAGTGCGGAGGGCGGAGACCAGCCTCGGCGTCTGTTTTCCGAGCTTTTCCTCGAGAAAGAAAGCTGTCTCCCCTTTATTCCGGCTTGACCCTGTGTTAATGCCGCTCCAGCGGGGAAATGAGTCGCGGAAAGCCGGTATTAAACATACCAGCGATGGCACTGCGCCCTGGAGCAGCGCATACACCTACCAGCAGTTCCCTCATTTAATACTGTATTTCTCAGCATTTCTGCAAAGAGACGCAATGCCAAACCCCCAGCGCTTCCCGTAGCCAGCCTTGAGATGCGAGTCTGAGCCGAAGAGCCATTTTTGGGGGGCGCATTTCATGACGCCTCAGTAACTTGCCTCTTCTCGCGTGTATATGTATATGTAAGTGCAGGTACTCATTATATACACTTATAAATACAGAAATATATAGAGACATACATGTATACATAAATACGTAGATATGAATGTTTCTGGCTCTCCTTTTGAAACTTCTGCTATTGTATCTATGTGCTTCTAATGTCTATTTAATTTAACATCAGGTACTATTTAGTTTTAAAACAGACACAGACATAGCGGATTATCCGCGCATACTCCCTATAACCTACGCCGTGTTGCTTTGTAAGATGACAGTAAAAGTTTCATCCCAGGCTGGGATCGCACCTCCCAGACCCTAGTCCTAGCTACATTTTCCGTTCATTGTTTTAAATTTGAAGCCAATGTTGCACATTTAGCGGTTCTCTATTTCGGCTGCGATTGTTACAAAGTACCTTTGCGATGCCGCTGAACTTCACCCTCGCCGGCTTGGATCTGATGTCAGGCGTTATACTGTAGACCGACCCCCCCCCCGCCGCCGCCTGATCGCACAGTGTCACCCCATTGATGGGGCGTGTGCACAGACCAATCACGGCGCCGCGCCGCGCCGCCGGTGCTGGGTGTGGATGCGCGGCCCCCGGGGCGCCCAGCCCGTGTCCCGTGCTGCTCTCTATCGCTTTTGCTGCAGTTTAAATGTGGGACACGAAAAATGTTAGCATTGGATTTTTGGCTACGCATGAAGTTTTATAATTGTGATGCGACCGATAGGGGAAAAGTCACTAAAGCGACTTAAGCCTATATTTAACATTAGCGGAGTTTACGGTGATTGCTGCTTTTCTAAATCTTAGAGATTACAAATGAGCTTTCTGATGTACGAACCCAAGTGTTTACTGTACACGGATAGGCCTATGTATGGGAAACACTGTTATATTAAAATGCAATTTCCAAGTAGCTAATTAAGTTTATACAAGAGATATACTACCAACAGCTTTAGAGAATGTGAAAAATGGCAACGTATAGTCAGCTCCTGCATGGTCAGCTGAGCGTATTTCAGTAACATGAAGCTTTATTTGGTGACTTTCTACTTGGGTTATGGGATCGGCGAAATTGAAATTCTCCTTTAAAAGAAATCAAATCACCTTTAAGCAGCTTCACTTCCAGTGTTTTCTGTGTTTTCCTTCTGGCTTGGCGGCAGTGAAGCATCAGAGCTGCTGAGTCACCGGACCTTTCTACCGAAGCCCTGCACTTGCTGGCTGTGCTTGCAAAGCAATTGATTGTAAATTTGGTACGAAATGCACAGTGAAAAGTGGCACTTAACGAGACCTGTTAATCGGCTCTCTCAGTGTAGCGATGTTATAAATTTCCCTTAATGGCCAGCCAAGCCGTTAGCTGCCTGCTTGCATATACTAATGAACAAGTTAAAATGACAGCAGCATAGAGAACCAAGAATAGCACTAATGTGTGTGCGTTTCATGCCTCCGCGTCCAGCAGAACTATAGGCATCACACGGGGTTGTTTGGGTCACAACGCCTTCCATAGCATCTCTACCGGCTGCAGGCTGCCAACTTCGCTCAGCTGGCAGGCGTGAGATTTTCCATTCGAAACAAGTCTGCACACGCGTTTGCATGTATGAAACACTTTAATTTCCTCATAAATAGTATGTAGGATTTGCAAACTACCCAAAGGCCTTTGGTGTAGCTAATATTAGGTTTCTGAGGGGAACGCGACATGATGGCACGAGAAAACCTGGCTCTGTCACTGCAGCGTACCTGTCACTCATGGCTTAAAACACGGATGCATTGTGCTTTCAGGGGAAAAGCTGTTTGCCTTGAAAGTGGTTTCCGAATCAAGCAGGTGCCGCCTGTCTTAAACGCAGGTGTGTCTATATGTTATGTTAAACCGTCTCCTCATTAGCCCACATGGGGTAGAGTGAAGATTCCCAAAAGCAGGGGTGTGAAGTTACCCTTTTTTCAGAATATCTTCATTATTTATTAAGTGTAAAACTGGTGTGCTTTTACTTGTACTGGAAAGGTATATAGTGCTGCAAAATACCTAGGTGTTACTCAGCTTTATATCTAGCGAGTCCACTACTTCCTAAATGCTCAGGCTCCGGCAAGATGGCGGCTCTGCTCAAACCTGTGACTCCTGCACTCTAAATGTTAAGTGAAAGCCGTCCTTTAAAGCTGGCCCCAGTGTGTAAGACACTCTTTACCGACTCGTCTATTGTATGACTTTAAGAAATAAACATATCTTGTAATTCTCCTGTTGAATCTGAAGTGATGTTATGTGATAGTACGAATGAATAGTAAGAAGTAATTATTACGATAATCATATCAATCCTATGTTAACCATGAATTTGCAGTGATTCAATGGCGTCAAAGCGTTAATCGTTAATCAAAGGGCAACCAAATACTTACAGTCGCTCTGTGTCATATAAACAATATACATATACGCCTACATATCTCAAGTTAGAGCCCAGCAGTCGAGATATGGGGGGTATTCCATGAAAGTAGCTAAAGAAAGGCAGACTTTCCCAAAAAGTCTGACTCAACCTACCTACATCTCTAAATTTAGCCTCATGTCGTTCCACGAACGCAGTTCAGTGTTAATCAAGATTCATTCAAGACAGATTTGCATAGTGTCACAGTGCACACACCCGTAATATTGAACAAGCCCAAAATTAATGGATGAACGATAGATCGACCAAATGTCGATGAAGTGGCAGTTCTACTCTGAGGCCCTCCCGGATATCCAAACCTCTCACCCTATCCCTAAGGGAGAGCCCAGACACCCTGCGGAGAAACCTCATTTCGGCCGCCTGTATTCGCAATCTCATTCTTTGGGTCAATACCCATAGCTCATGACCATAGGTAACGGTAGGGACAAAGATGGACTAATAGATCAAGAACTTTGCTTTTCGGCTCAGTTCTTTCTTAGTCATGACAAACCGGTTAAGCGCCTGCAAAACTGTAGATGCCGCTCTGATTTGTCTATCCAGCTCACGATCTCGCCTACCCTCACTCGTGAACAAGACCCCAAGATACTTAAACTCCTCCACTAGCGGCAGTACGTCTTCCCTGACCCAAAGAGGGCAAACCACTTGTTTCCAGCTGAGAACCATGGTCTCGGACATGGAGGTGCTAATCCTCATCCCCGCTGCTTCGCACTCTTCTGAGAATCACCCCAGAGCATGCTGGAGATCCCCAGCAGATGAAGCCAACAGGACGACATCATCTACAAATAGAAATGAGGCAATCCTGAGGCCACCAAACTGGACACTCTCAACACCCTGGCTGCACCTAGAAATCCTGTCCATAAATATTATAAACAGGACGGATGACAGGGGGCAGCCCTGGCTGAGCCCAACCTGCACTCGGAACATGTCCGACTTATTACCCGCAATGCGGACCAAGCTTCTGCTCTGTTCATACAGGGACCAAATTGCCCACAACAGCGGACCCCAGACCCTATACTCCCGAAGCACCCCCCACAGAGCACCTTGGGGAACCCGTCGTAAGGCTTTTCCAAATCCACAAAACACATGTAGACTGGATAGACAAACTCCCAGGCCCTCTCCAGTACCCTTGCAATGGTATATAGCTGCTCCAGTGTTCCACGGCCAGGACCAAAACCACATTGTTCCTCCTGATTTCGAGATTCGACTATCAATCTCACCCTCCTCTCCAGTATCTCGGAATAGACTTTCCCAGGGAGGCTGAGAAGTGTGATCCCCCTGTAGTTGGAACACACCCTCCGGTCTCCCTTCTTAAATATGGGGACCACCACCCCAGTCTGCCAATCCAACGGCACCTTCCCTGACCTCCACACACTGTTGAGAAGGTGTGTCAGCCACGACAGCCCCACAACATCCAGAGCCTTCAGGTACTCTTGTCCACTCCCGGGGCCTGGCCACCACGTACTTCTTTAACCACCCTGGCCACCTCAACCCCAGTGATGGGCACGCCCCCTAGCACTCTCAGGCTCTGTGCCCTCAGATGTCTCAAAGGCAGTGTGCATATATGTATCTGAGGCAGGAGGTCCTCAAAATATTCCTTCCACCTCCGGGGTGATGTCCCCAGGTGAGGTCAACAGCACCCCCTCCCCACTATAAATAGTAAGAACCAGGAGCTGCTTCCCCCTCGTGATATTCCGGATGGTTTTCCAGAACCTTTTTCAGGCAGACAGAAAGTCACTTTCCATAGCCTCACCAAACTCCTCCCACGCCAAGGTTTTTGCTTCTCCCCGACCTCCCCCGGTATGCAATTGGAATTCTGCCGGAGTTGCAAGTTAAAGCTCCGGCGAACAGGAGCCTCTGCCAGACGTTCCCAGCAGACCCTCACTATACGTTTGGGCCTACCAGGTCTGACCAGCTTCCTCCCCCACCACCTGAGCCAACTCATCACCCGGTGGCGGACAGGTCTGCCCCTCTCTTTACCCGAGTGTCGAAGACAGAACGCCGCAGATCAGACGATAGGATTATGAAATCGTTCATCAACCTGTAGCCCAGGGCATGTTTATACCATGTCCACTTATGGACACCCTTATGCTCGAATATGGTGTTCATAATGGACAAACCATGCATTGCACAGAAGTCCAATAACAGAACACCACTCGGGTTCAGATCAGGTAGGCCATTCCTCCAAATCACCCCCTTCCAGGTCACACTGTCATTGCCCACGTTCGAGTGTTGAAGTCCCCCAGCAAAACGATGGAATCCCCTCGTGGCACACCAACCAGCATACCACTAAGGGAATCCAAGAAGGCTGGGTACTCTGAACTGACATTCGGCACATAAGCGCAAATGACAGTCAGAGACCTATCCCCAACCCGAAGGTGCAGGGAGCCAGCCCTCTCGTTCACCAGGGTAAACTCCGTTGTTAATGCACCGAGTTGTGGGACCACTAATAGTCCCACCCCAGCCCGGTGTCGCTCACCCGCCGCAACTCCAGAATAAAAGAGCATCACCATTGGTTCCAGAACCCAAACTATGTGTTGAGGTGAACCCGACTATATTTAGTCCATACCTCTCAACCTCATGCAAAAGTTCAGGCTCCTTCCCCACTAGAGAGATGACGTTTCATGTCCTGAAAGCCAGTTTTGTCAGCTGGGGTTTGGACCACCAAGGCCTCCCTTGGCTGCCACCGAATCCACAAAGCACCGAACCCCTGACATTCCCCTTGCGGGTGGTGGGACCAATTGGGGACAGTCCCTCGTGCTTCCTTTGGGCTATGCCCGGCCAGGCCCCACGGGACAATTCAATCAGATAATGTAAAATATAATGCCAGATGAGGACATATAATTCAACAGATCACAGAATTTCGTCAGATGGAATGATCTTTTGGGAATCTGTTCCCACACGACGAATGTTCTTTGAGACAATGCGGAGTCAGACAGTTAGCCTGGTCTGGACCAGGCTAGTTCGCAGGCTTAAATTACCACGGTGATTCAGCTGGGATTAATTTAAGGCACGTTGATGGAACGGACCTCTCACTTAAATAAGACTGACTTGTCAAATTAGGTGGTCATTGTTAACACATCACACAGTTCGCAACAACGAACTGTGTCCTCTGTATTTAACCCATATGTGGCTTTCGTGACATAGCAGGGGGCAGTTAATTCAGCGCCCGGGGAGCAGTGCTTGGGGACGGTACAAACCATCAATCTTTCAATTACAAGTGTACTTCCCTAACCATCAAGTCACCACTGCCCTAATCGAAATACCTGACCTGTCGAAATAAGCAAGACTTTTCCTTAAGCCTGCTTCATGGAATACCCCCTGTTCTCCTAAATTAAGCAAAATTGGTGAATTTTACCTTGCTGCCAAGGTGAATCAATAGAGCAGGAGATCGAATTGTGTTTGTTATACTATTGAGCTTGGTTTGTTGGTGTTTTGTGACCAATCAGGACTTAGAAGTCCTTATTTGGAACTGAGAATTACGGTTTATCACCTGGGTGCTCAGGTTACCTGCTGCCAGAGTGTGACGGGAGCGGTTTGCTGGATTACTGAAATAAAGGAGATAACTTTGCTCACCAACTGAGAGGTACGAAGTTCTATTCTAAGTGGCTTCACTGCTCATTATTCGTCGGGATTTTTTTCTTCGACCACAACCCCAACCAAAAATGTGACAATCGATACAGGAGCTTCATATCCAGCTTTAGTCAGAGAAAATAGTCCTGCAAATATCGTATTAGAGCATTGCTGATTCTTTTAAACCTGATCAGGTTGATAAACGACAGCCCGATAAAGGTCGTGCCGTTATACCGCAATTCATATAGCGATTCTATCGAGAAGCATTTTGGAAAAATTTCAAATACTCCGAAGTGTGCGGAGACCTAGGTTTACGATTCAAACAAGACATATGCGAAGCAAGCAGATAAGCACGTGCTGCAGCCTGGTCGGGAGTGGGGCTGCAAGTTGCTAGGGACGTGATGCGACGTCCGCAGTCGTAGAGTGATTATTGATTAGTATGGCGAGAAAAGGTGTTTTAAAAAAAGACTCATATTGCAGAGAAATGCCCCCTGTTCTAGGCATTTTCCCTAAAGGGGTGTTAAGGTAATGGCACAGTGTTAACATGAAAACGATGTTTAGGGTCGTAATGGCGGTATTAATCCGAAATTAACTGATTATTTGCGTGTGCTAGCGTTACTTGTTCTTTGTACTTTTCCTACACCCATTGTGTATACTTTTGAAAAAGTAGTTTTCCCCATTACGTTTAGTTTAAATTTTATCGAGTAAATCGCTGAGCATGAGCTAAGCTGTGCAATATCAATATCCACACCGTAGGTTATGTACGCGCAGTTTTCAAGCTGCAAGAACTAAGATAGCCAGATGGACTGAGATAAGGCTTGGGCGGTATGTAATTTTTTTACGCATTGTAATGTCCGGACGGTATATTTTCAAAAGCACGTTATTTTGCAATGCAGAGTTTTGAAATTGTTACAAGACTTGCCGAACAGGAATACATTTGTTCAATGGAGAACAAAGTTTGGTAAGCGTTGCGGTTTTAATATTTGCGCCTTTTCAAGGTTATCTAATTTTTTATTTTTATCTAAAGTTCACTGCTGCTATTTTTTGCATGAGCTCTGCATGCAGTCTCTGATCCAATCATACTAATTTTTGGCCGTGTTGCATTCATAGATGGCGTGATGTGTTTCTTACAAATGTAATAAAAACAAGTGAGGATTAAGAAAGCAAACAAGAACCAGTTATAGACACAAAACGGCGTAAAGGCGAGGGATTAACTGGCAGAAATATTGATAACTTTATAACTTACTTGGACATCATTGGTAGATAGTTATTCCAAATTACAGCCAAAATAACCCAACTTTCTGCTTCATAAATATTACAGTATTGTAGAATTCAAATAATGTGATGAATTCTCTGAATATCATGCAGCCATAGTGCATACTAAACACAAAGAACATTTGAAAACAGTATGGTAGTCATGTTAAACGTAGAATTTAATCTCTGGGTACTAGTCTTTATTATAAGCATCAGACGGATCCATCACTACATACCACAAAAAAACCTGCTCTCATAATCTGTGGCTTTCTTTTTAATATAAATCTGCTTAAGTAAATGTTTAAAAATAGATAACATATCAGACTATATGAACTGAATGTAAATGTATTCTCCAGCTCCCTCTAGTGGAAGAAAAAAGGTAGGTCACCTTTAACTTTGAATAGGCTTTGACCCTACAGTGACCTGTCTCTCCAAACCAGTTACACAAAATAGATGGATCGACAGATGGTCATTGAATTCACAGATGTCAAGTTACGGTAGGTCAGCTTTCCATTCCATGTTTATCAGATACAAAAATAAAAAGGAAACCTGCATGAGTAAAGGTTAAGATTCATATTAGAATATAAAAAACTGAAATTTTCTAGTTAGAATTCCTGCTAATCATTATTTAGGCAATGTGTATTACGTGAAAAACTTCAGAAATGCACAGTAAGTACCTCATATATATATAAGAAAAAAAAAACCTTTACTCCGTTCAAATTGGTGAATGATTAGTCTTCAGCAACATAGCATTACGATGCTAATCAGCACAAAGGCGTAACATCACAGCTAATGCTCCCTAAAGATACTGGAGTATCATTTGATCAAAAGAATACACAAAATTAAATTAGATGTGGGTTATAATAGGCATGACGACTTCCACTGTACAAGTACAGTATTTACAGTAAACTCCTGTGAAAGCACATGAGGAGCCTGTCGTGTGCAGAAAGAAATCTGTTACCCATAAATATCAGGAGAAAAATATGTACAGCTTTTTTCCAGCTAAGGTCCAGCACAATTGCCTTTCCATTGGGGTGGGGATCTTCCCCTAAGTTAATCAGATTGGACCGCTAACTGTTCAGCCAAAGGTTTGGCCATTTTGTGCAGAAAGAGGGATTTGAACAGCAAAATATTTGGGAATTTCTTTAGCGCCTCGGAATGGCCTTTATTTTCCACGGTTGACTGGCTCCCCTAGAAGGTCGGGGCAGTGCTCATGTCCATTGGCAATGTGGTCACACTTCCGAAGGAGGTCATAGTTGATTTTGTCAGTGATCACGCTGTCCTGCTTGTACTCCGGGTGCTTAGAGACGAAATCTCGCATCCATTTTGCCATAGTCATCAGCTGACCTGCATGGGATACAGGACACTTGGTTACAGCTGGGTGGGTTGGCTCTCTGTGACAAGGGCATCCCAGAATGCACCACTGCCAAACTGAATGAAATCCATCTACATTCTAATCTATGCAATTGGTGCTCCTGAACACACAAGTTCCAAAGTAGAAACATGAGCATGTCACTTTAAGGAATTCCACCAACCCGAGGCTCGTTTCTTGATTAGCTTCAGATAATTCAGTATGGTGCAGCGTGTGTCCACGTCCACCTCCATGTTCTCCAGGTAGCAGTTGAGGATGGGAATGAGTCCTTGGAAGACACCCTCCTAAAGCAGAGGCATTGGAACATTTTAGCTGGTCAGCAGCCAGAATCTGGCTGGGATAAGGGATAACGGGACACTGACCTTCCCATTGATGATCTCATCGATTGTCATGAGGGTGTATTCCTCATGGTCGTCGGTGCTCTGCAGGCCGTTTGGGGTGGCTGGAGCTCCCTCCACTGTAGCATTGCAGCCTGGGGGGGGGGCAGCAATGTAAAAGCATGCTTAGTCATTAGTGTAAACTGACATGCACTTAAACAGTCAATATACAGTTCGATTATGTAAACGGACCAAATGTGTTTGAGTTACTAAGTGCTTCAGCCATGCAGTTTTTACACCACACTACGTCCTGTCCATCACCAGGCTCTCACTGATGCAAGAGCAACCTTGAACTACAGATTTGTCTAAACTGCATTATTCACCCCTATTGTACTCGCCTTTAAAAATATCCTTCCGGAAGTAAAACTTCCCATCCAGTACAGCATTCCGTTTCTGGGCGACCTTCATGTTCTCGTCTACCTGAGATGGGACCAGGCAGAGGGACCATGTGACAGGAAACACAAGCTAAGCGGCTGACCTTCACACCAGGGTTTTCCTGATCTCATGTCGGCGCCCGTCATTCCTACCTTCGACAAGGGGATCAGGAAGTTCATCTTGTAAGACAGAATGACCCTGGTCAGTAACACGATGAAAACAACGTAGGCAGCATTCTCGAAGTCAGTCAGCTGGACCTGGGCAGGAAGAAAACATGAGAAGTCAAAAAAAAAAAAAAGACCCCACCCAACCCAGATGGGAACTTGACTTCACTGGGTGTTCACTTACAGTAATTGCTGCACAGCATTTAGCAATCTCTCATATGGGTTTTGGTTCTAGTCTGGATATCCTGCACTGATCTTACCTCCATGGGGCGAAATTCCACTCTCCATCCAATATCGGAGTTTGGGGGGGGTGGTTTGAACCTCATAGTCTGCCAGTTGGTCGACTGAATATTCTTTACAAAATAAGACAGTTTGTCAAAAAGATGACCCATGACTGTGGGACATACCTGGAATAACCCTACAGCCAAATATTAACCTCAGACACCAGTCAGCTTAAAAATGCTTAATGTCTAACTTCTGTAGTTTGCAATCAGTCCTTTTTCCACAGGATCTGAAAGCCTGACTAAGTAAGGCAGCAAGCAGGCACAGACCTCAAAGTGATCCGACTCATTGGCATCATCCAGCTTAATCTTCTCCTTGAACACGGAGAGTGGGTCTCGGATGAAGAGGTGCGCAATGTGTTGAGCGAGCAGTTTGTCGATACCTGACAGGGGTTTCCATTTACCAAGGATTTAAAATCCACAAGTGTTCAATTTGCAAGCAGAACACAGGACAGGCAAAAGCTGAGGAAATGCACAGGAAACCTTCTAGATTCCTTACCTGCATCCAGAAGCCGTTTGTAGATCTCCTCGTCTATCGTTAACTCTACGTCATTGTATTTCTCGCCACAGCTGGAGAGGTAGCTGTCAATCGAATCGTATCGTGACTTAAAGATCCGGAATTTGCTGTTTTTCAGTGGCTGCAAGGAAGACGATAATAAATCATCCTCATGAAATCAGAACAGGAACATCTGTGTCCCTGTCAGACACGCAGACTTCACACACTGACACAAAACGACCTCTGCGGTACAGGTGGAGCAGCCGTGTTGGACCACCAGACCTTACCTCCAGGCCCCTTTCCTCACGCGTCCGGTCATCCACAGAGGCGGAGATCACACCCCAGCGGCAGTCGATGTCCGACACGTAGCCTCTGTAGAAGGGAGAGGCTGCACTCAAGGCCATCTGAAAAGAGGGGAACCTTTAGCTTGTGCCAGACGGGGGGGGGGGGGGGGGGGACCCAAAGCAAAAAGGGGGCCAAGAACGGCTCCCCCAACAAAGTCTGAAAAGTCCCTAGATGGGGGTTGCCT
>JAABNY020000063.1:872690-884369 GCA_015164015.2 Brevimyrus niger
CTTCACAGACCAAGCGGAAAAAGACAATTTTCATAAAAGTACTTGCCTGGCAGAGCAGTACACCGCCCTTGGTGTACTTTACAGTCCTGTATGGCATCAGACTTCTTTGAAGACGTGTTTGTTCGGCTTCCAGATAGTGACGTACGTTGGTGTCAGTGAGTACGTAACTGAACCTAATACTAACCCTTAACCACTTCTCCATGTGCCAAATAAAGTCTTTTGATAGTTTTTTAGTGTAAGGATGACAAAAATGGCTATAACTGAGAAGATTCAGCTCTACGAGAAGACAGTCCTCTCAGAGCATCAAGCGCTGCTCGTCTCAAAACACCAATGCTTAAGAGTACGCCATGCATCAAGACTTTTTGCAATTTTGGCTCCTCAGTGGTGGAACGAACTTCATCTTGCCATAACAACAGCCGAGTCCCTTGCTGTCTTCAAACGTTGTCTGAAGACACACCTCTTCAAGGAGGACCTTGGAGACCAATACCCCTCTTACTGTCCACTCTGTCCATTAAAAAAAAAAAAAATTAAAAATCCCACTAACAGTGTTTACCTGGGCACTGTTTTTCCCTGACAAGGTTTTTACAACATACTTCAGCGGTAACTTGATTTTAATGACAGTTGTTGATTTTAGGTCTAGCTTGTAGATCAAAGAACAGTCATGGACTACAAAGCACTGGTGTAAGTCGCTCTGGAAAAGAACGTCTGCTAAATGCTGTAAATGTAAATTAACTAGGCTGCAGCCCCAATGATTTTTGATCGCCTCATACTTTCATCACGCTTACTTTGTTGAACATCTTCTTGTCTGATGGTATAATGAGTATGGATTAAATACTGATTGCTGAAGTATATTAATATTCATACACATTTCTGTATGGAAAATTATTGCTTTGTGTTCCCCGGATCTCCTACACAACATTAGCACACTCCGATATCACGCTGGCATGGCCCGGCATGTTGGCACAAGCCTGCCCCAGAATGCACCAGGACATGTCCTCTGGTAGTTTCTACATGCCAGCCAGATCTGTGACTAATGTCTGTTAATTACACACTGATTGAATGTCAGTGCCACCATGCAGTGCTGCTGGTGCACGGAGAGGTTGCAGTGTAACGTGACACGGCAGCCATCTGAAAGGAGCTTCACCATGGTTCAGGTCATGTTGCTGTGGATCCATGCCCGAGATGTGATGCCTATTTAATTTGACTTCCTGGCATAACACAGAGGCCACTTCCAAACTGCCGTCTTGCTCCTGCGTTAAACGCTGATGACTCATGAAGGACCCCCTCCTCTACGTAATTGCTCCTGAATGCTGAGGAGATATTGAGGACAAAACCTGCTGTTTCAGGATTTCAGAATGGCTCCTGATCTTCTATATGGATTGTTCTTGTAAGGCAAAGTTGCCCAACCCAAGACTTTGACACTTTCACCATATTGCCGTCTGTTGCGATAAAGGGTTATCCGAAGGCGCTTTGTGGAGCTATAAATTTTACAGCCGGGTGTGATTTAGGCTGTGGGGCATCATGTGCAAACTGTGGTGTTTCAATGCTGAAGCTTGAGATGAACCTAGGACGTTAATCTCTGTCCGATGTGGGCGTTTTCAGGAGAGAGATGAAGGCCGTGTTAAACACATTATTTGCACAATGACTGGTTGTGTGACGTGACATTGTGAGATGTGAGGAGGTATTTTTAGTCCAACGTGAGTTGCCTTTTTAATAAGCAAGCCTGTGATCCACCTCCTATGGAGTGATTTAACACACACACACACACACACACACACACACACACACACACACAATAAATATAATTGATGCTTTCTTGATCCTTGTGGGGAAATTCTCTGTTCGCCTCCTCGATCTCGCTTGGGGTGAAGGGCCTTCGTTGACCCGCAGATGTGCTGAAGCAGGGTTCGATCTCGCAACCCTCTGATCACAGGCACACAGCCATATAGCTAGCTAGCTAACTAGTTTAGCTTGCCATGGTTTGTTATGCAGAAATGTATGGCAAGAAGTGAATTTTCAAAGCTTGAAATATTTGGAATGATTCCCGAATGACTCCTGAAGTTGCACTTTTGACTGTGGGTCTTCCCCAAAGGCTGGAGCGGGACATCTGGTTCAGGCAGGGAATCACACCATTACCGTGATTTTAATGTGACGGATCGCCAAGGCAGTTTGATATCCTGATCAAATGCCATTTCTGCTCCAAGCCCGAGCGTGGCTACGCCTCGCAGTGAGGGAATGTCTGGGTGTCTGTGTCTGGATTTAATGAATCGGTGATCATTTCTGGTTCAGCGCTCTCTGTCACATGCACACAGCTGCATCGCTGTTGGTGCTTAGCAGTGTTGCAGCTCAGTGTGACAGACGCCCCAGTAACTGTCAGGATAGCTGGTCCCCTTCTCCACGGCAGGCATCTCTGTCCTGTCTGCTTTCAATTAAAAAGAGGGAGAATTCTAATGGAAAGAGATTTTGTGTATCCTCAGATGGATGAGATATTAGGCAAAGCTCTGGGCTCCAGTGAATATTTATTTTATTATGTTGGAGAAGGTGGCGGTTGGGGGGGGGGGGCTCTCACCTGGACACCCCTGATTGTGGGACGGTGAGGTGAAGGGCTGGGCAATATCGCATTAATATTATATTGCCGTGGCACAATAATCAATAATCACCAGTGCTTCAGATGACAAGCGTAACATTTCACCACACACCGGCTTTTCATTAATATGGGCATTTATTTATGGTCACAATTTAAGCAGATTAGCAGTTAGCAGTGGGTGGGACACCAGTATCATAGTTACCAGTGTGATTGTGCACTGCGATATGGATTTGCACTACAGTGACTACACCATTAACACCGAGGTCAGCAGCCCAATTACACAACAGCCTATTAATAAAAATATTTTACACAATCTTGTCTTCCAAATTTCAGTTGTTATGCAAAATTAAGCATCTGGAAGCTGAATATTTCAATTTCTGCTGTGAAGTGTGAATGGTTATAAAATCTGATGCTGGAATTCCTCCTTTCAGCAATTTTTCCAGCTCGTGAAACTTCGAAAACTGGGTCTGAGTGACAATGAGATCCAGAGACTACCTCCTGAGATTGCCAACTTCATGCAACTGGTGGACCTTGACGTTTCCCGGAATGGTAGGTAGGACACAAAGCCAAGTGCTTTTGAGTGGCATGTTCCGCCGTCGGGTTGGGGGACAAACTCATCTGCTCACTCGGCTCAATAAAGCCCTCATCTCTGACCGTTTAATCTCTGAGAGTCTGAAGGATTCATGCGTGTCGCGGAGTGTTTGTCACTAAATATTCTGATGAAAATGCTGCATATGACCTGTTTATTTATTTATTTTGTCTTCAAGAGTTCCGATGTAAAGCTACATGGGGCAACTCTATTGTGAAAGGCGCTATATCAAGACGAATGTAATTGAGTCTCTTTAGGTCTAGTAACCTCCTGCAGTGTGACCACACCAATCTTACATTGTGTGTTTTCTTTCCTATGGCAGAGATCATGGAAATTCCTGAGAGCATCTCATTCTGCAAAGCTCTCCAGGTGGCAGATTTCAGTGGGAACCCCCTGACCAGGTGAGCCGCAGAGACCTGCAGCCTGAAGGAGCGGCTTGTGCTTCTCCCGCTTGCTGCCATTGGCTGCTGCCCTTCCAGCCCCCTGTCAGTTATTTATTGATCCAGCTTCCTATCCTATTGGTTTATAGATTCCATCTGAGTCTCTTCACATGGGCTGTGATTGGCAGTGCAGCTGATTCCACCCACTGTCATTTTAGATTAGTCTCTCTCATCTCTGCCGCCCACTGATTGGTTCCTGGCCAGAATGTAATTCGTCTTGTACAAGGCTGAACTAAATGGAGTGAAGAGTAAAAGGCCTCGGTAGCACTGCACTGGGCCTCTTTCACTGACCTGTGATCGGCAGCTGCACTCGTCTGTGCTCCCGTGCAGACGGAGGCAGCTGCCGGCCTCCCAGCGTCCAGGTGGCCCTGAGCATGTCGAAGTGCCTGCCCCTGCACCCCTGTGGCCCCGGGGGGGCTGCTGCGGGGTAAATCTCTGCTTATGCTCCTTTCCATGACTGTTTTTGATCCATTTTTTATTCTTCTTTTTACAGATTGCCTGAGAGTTTTCTAGAGTTACGAAACCTAACATGCCTATCCTTGAATGACATTTCCTTGCAAGAACTTCCTGAAAAGATTGGAAAGTAAGTGTCCTGTTGTTTAGTTTGTTGCTTTTTTCTTAAGCTGACAGATTTATGATGGGTTTTACTATGGGGTATTCTGGTCTGCGGTGCGTTTGTTTGGGTCAGATCCATTCAGAGTACCGATGGTGAGGATTAAGCATTATGGGTAATGGCTGCGTTTTGAGAATCTGCATCCGGGGTTTGGGATGGATCTTGGGACATAGACTGCTTTTGTGAATAAGCATTTACGAACACCCGGCAGAGGTCCATTGAGGTTCTGACACGGTCAGGTTTCCGCAGTCGTCTTTCCCGCCTTGCTTGGTGGGAGGTGAACTTATGGCTGATCCAGATGTTTGCTTACTGCTGATCACAGCTGGACTGTACTTCTCTCTTCAGTACTCAGTAGCTGACAGTTCAAATCTCAGATATGCATGATGGATTTGCCTGGGCTTCCATTCCTGTTTATACCTGGTTTAGATAACAAATAATATGGGTCACCCAATGGTGATGTGGCGTGGGCCCAGTGTATGGAGAGAACCTCACATCATTATGTCTAGTAAGGGCAAAATGGATTAATCACCACCTCGTGATAAAATTCAGATGGAGAAACTTTCAGAAGGTATGTAAAAAGGTCTGTTTTGTCTACTCAGAAGTATGTCGGGCTGTGCTCCTCTAGACATTCTCCGTGCCTCTTCCTGACTGGTGGTACCACGTGTTTGTACATGAAAAGAAGAATGTGAAGATGTCTTGCTCTGGATTCTGTCTCTTGAATCTTAAATGATGTTCTGCATTGCTGTTGGGGTGAATGTGCTTCTGAAACCTTTGTCCTCGCCCTAGGGTTGGGCTAGTGGTGCGAAAGAGAGAAAGCTTTGCCCGCGTCCTGGTGTGTGGTCATGTGACCACCAGGTCTTGATTTCATGGCAAAAACTCATTACATTATGCTGCATTCCGCTTGATCTACTTATTTGATGCTTTCGTTGACAGGCGGGGCGGGCTCACCCTGCCTCGAAGACAGGCTCATAACTCTCCATAAACACCATTAATCCCTGCGTCTGTGGGATTAACATGGGCATGATCTGGTCACACACACCACCCTCCTGCTGGTAGTCGGCTCATTAGCACCCCCCGCTGGTGTCATCGTCAGCTTTGGCAGTGGCCGGATTTTGCTCCTCCTCCTCTGTCATGATGGTCTGTGATGAGAATGTCCAGCAAATGCAAACTGAAAGCTCTACAGCACTGCTCCCCAGTGCACCATGGGAGTTGGAGAGTTTCCTCCAGAGTACCACAGGTGGCTGATACCGTCACGTGTGCCTTGGGTCCACATACAGCCAGCCCAGGGGATGTTATTTATAAATCCGCTACTCTCCAGCTAATCCTTTCGTCCTGTTTCTCTGTAGCTTACTTTTAATTTTGTCTGTCCTGTTTTATCGGACTAGAGCGGAACTAGAACTACCCCCCCTTCCCCAAATAGCATGCTAAGGGTTATTAGCATTGAAAAGCTTCTTCCGGCGGCCCACCTTCTGTTCAGATGGAAGGAGCTGCAAAGTGACGTCTTCAGAAAAGTGTTATTTACTGAAACATCAGGAAAGGGGTGAGAGATCCATTGCTCAGGTGGTGCGGCGCTCACGGTCACGGCTCTTAGCTCGGGTGGTGCGGCGCTCACTGTGATGGTGTTATCGTACCATCCTCTGATCTCACTGTGATGACCTGCGATCTGCCCATTGTGGCTTTGTGGGAGGATCAGATCTGCCCCCTACCTCCCCCATCTGTGGTTATTGTTATTATACATCGAGGCTTCGTCCTTGACTTGATTATGAACTCGGGTTTTCGGTTTGAATCCTGCCTGCGCCTTTTAATAATGACCCTTCAGCAGAAGCTGGATGCACAAAATCCCTGAGCTTCTGGGTCTTGATATGCAGCCAATTTTTGCTGCTTCTCCTCTCACGGAAATCCAGAGGCCCCAATGACAAATGGGTCCATGTTCTCAACAATGTCTTAAGCTTTGTGTGGTGCTTGATGCCTCATTTTTCCTGGACTTGTCAGATTTTGTGACACCCTTGACTTGACCAATTTCTCAATTTTCTTCTCATTACAGCCTTTCCAACCTAAAGTCCCTGGAACTTCGTGAGAACATGCTGGGACTTTTACCAGAGTAAGTCCTGTACTTTTTTACTCCTTGTTGATTCTCTACTGGCCTGCTACCTGTAGAGGGAGTGATGGTTGAGGAAAATGTGCAGCCATGTCCATTAAGGGCTTGTTTATATAAACTGGGCAGGCTCTGCGCTGGAGTGTGGGACTGCAGTTCTGCTCTTCTCGAGTGAGGCTGGTGTGAGGCCCAGCAGGTTGGGACACAGCACCTGTGATCGGAAGATTGTCAGGCAGGGCGGAGTTGGGTCTTCCAGGGATTGCCTCAACCCTCCCTACTTAAAAAATGCTTTGAATAAAAACATCCACTGAATAAATAAACACGTTAAATAAATTTATGTGTGAATAAGGACAGAACTACAGGCCAGCGACCTGCTGATAATGGCCTTGTGTGTTTAGTCTAACGAGGCCACAGCATGTAAACAAAATGTGGGAGCTAATTGCGGCATGCCCGCTTGCCACCCCACTTCTGGAGACCCACTTCTGGCGTCCCACGTTAGCACACGGCCCAACCCTCCGTCCTGAGTCAGCGGCGTCCCACTGCCCTACCTTGCCGGCCTCCCACGAGCCGCTTGGCGCTGGTTATTCTTACGTGGCGCCGTTCCTGCCGTGCTGGCGGTGGCCTGCAGCTTAACGATGGCCGGCCTCATAATGGAACGCAGCCGTTAATGTTAAACAGAGTCGAGCGAACAACAGAGCAGAAGAACAAGCTAATGTGCTGGTTATAGTAGGAAATAAGTACCTCTGTCCAGCCACAGAGTGCAACACCAGTGAGAGCGGTGTATCGTAGTGGGGGTGTATTGTAGTATAAGATGCTTGATGGTTCAGCTTTCCCTAACTCTCCTTCCTTCCTGCAGCTCTCTATCTCAACTCCACCGACTGGAAGAGCTTGACCTTGGGAACAATGAGCTATATAACCTAGTAAGTTAATCATATTATTTCATATCCAGGGTTTGTAAAATAGCACAGTCATCCAGGGAAAATGACATTTCAGGGCTTTAAGGCTCATACCTGACCTGTGTGAGGTCTGTCTGTTTTTCCAGAAGAGATGTGTTCCCCTCTTTGTCATGGAGGGTCAAAGCTGCTTGTCAATATGGTTTTAGTTACCAGAAATGGCGTTGTATTGCTTCTTTGTGTTGTTGCAGGTGACAGTCACCATTTTTTGTTTAACGATCTGTGTAAATACAGCACTGATTGTTATCAGCGCGATATCATGCTGCTTTGTAGTTGTAGAACACGGACGGGAGATTCTGGCTGGATATGCAGACCATAACAGGAACTGTTCGCAGGACACCGTATCAGCTGCGTGATTTTTTTGCCGTGTCGCTAAGCAGTTGTGCCATTCTAACTAACTGCTGACATTTCTCCACTCCACAGCCTAAGACAATAGGCTGTCTTGTCAACCTCAAGGATTTATGGTTGGATGGAAACCAGCTAGCTGAGATTCCCATGGTACGTCACTATCGCCTTTGCGTCCCTGGCTCTCGTATCGGAACGAAAACTGGAAATATCATTCGTGTAGCGTGAGGAGTGAGTTCCGTATATGACGGTCTGTGACGGGGACTGGAGAAACACTGTAAACATCTAGGTCTATCAGGCTTGAAAGGCTGTTTATATAATCCGGTAGAGTTCTCCAGATGTCAGCCCTGTGTGGGCAGACTAACCATCAAAGTGATTGTATGATGTCGTCTGCCTTGAGACTGGTTCAGCAGTGTGTGTCTGAGACAATGGACGACCCAAATGGCCATGTCCTGTCAAAGAGCAGCACTCAGTGATGGGTCCAGTTTTGGAAGGGTTGGGGGGTAGTCTTGAACAGCATCAACCCTGGAACTGAACAACCTTAACCAAATGATCATTTGAACTTTGTTGCTGGTTAAGAATGTTTCCTGGTGGTGGCGACCCCCCACATTCAGCCCCCATACCGGCATCTGGACAGCTGAGAGCAGCATTCATGTTGCCGGCTAACAGGCTAACAGAGCCATTTATCTTCTGCTCGTCCAGGAAATGGGAAGTCTGAGGAACCTGCTCTGTCTGGACGTGTCGGAGAACAAGCTGGAGCACCTTCCAGAGGAGATCGGCAGCCTGGTCTCACTCACAGACCTGCTGCTGTCTCAGAATCTCATAGACGTCCTGCCAGAGAGCATAGGTTAGCAGCTGCACTGCGGCCTGCTGTCCCTCCGCGGTGGGGGGGGTTATGGGTCGGGTTCATGTGAAGTCTGTCATGATAACTTCAGCTCTGCGTGTGTGAAGAACTTCCCCGTTTAATAATTACCCTCGTAGATGCTGGCCTGTGTAGTTCACATTTTACTCATTTACTTCTGTAAGACCTTCCAACTGCACCACATTATGGGATGTTATGAATAGGCACTTTCACCGGCAGCACTGGCGATATGAGACAAAAGTATTGGTTATCAATCGAATTTCTAATACAGAGAGGCAGGCAAAAATGATTAATTGATGCATTAAATGTAAGTGGGGTACAAAATAATTCCATCTGTTGCCCCGCTAAACTTAGTTTTGCACTTTCACATGATATCCAAGATATTCCAAGCTTTGCAGCTCATGGTCAACCAACCAGCAAGCTATGGCTGTAAGCACCTTCTCGATAATTTATGTTCCAATGATAAGTACAGAGGCTGAAATTGGTATTAAACATGGCTTCTGGAACTGCCTCTAAGGAACTACAGTGGGGCTGAGTTCCTGCAGTGTGAACATGACAAACGCCCTTGGTTCTGGAAAAAGCTTCCGATAGCAGGAAAGCTCTGGCAGTGTGAAAGTGCCCAGTATGCGTCGGTGCCTGGTGGGATACTCTGATGGCCCTGCCTGAGTTCACAGCTCTCCCCCCCCCTGTGTGACAGGCAGGCTCAAGTGGCTGTCCATTCTGAAAGTGGATCAGAACCGGTTGCTCCAGCTGCCTGAGAGCATCGGGAACTGTGAGAGCCTGACAGAACTGGTGCTGACTGAGAACCAGCTCACTGTGAGTATTGGCATCTGACCCCCATCACTGTCTGTCTGTCTGTCTGTCTGTCTGTCTGTCTGTCTGTCTGTCTGTCTGTCTATCTCTCTATCTCTCTCTCCCCCCTCTCTCTGTTACTGTCTCTGTCTCCTGTCTTTCTTTACATCTGTCATTGACTGTCTGCCTGCTTGCCTGTCTTTCACTCTTCCCCCCCCCCTTTCTGCCCGTCTCTGTCTATCTCTGTCCTATCTGTTTAGCTGTCTGTTTACTTGTCTCTCTTTCTCTTTCCCCCCTTCTGTCTGGCTGTCTGCCCGTCTCTCTGTCTGTCTTCTCGTTTCTCTGTCCTATCTGTCTAGCTGTCTACCTGTCTCTCTCTTTCTCTTTCTGCCCACTGTCTGTCTTCCTGTCTGTCTGCTTCTAATTCTTCCTCTTCCCTCTCTCTCTGCTACGGTCTCTGTCAGTCTCCTTTAGTCTCTGTACATCTCACTGACTCTGTCTATCACAAATTCAGTTTTTTCAATATTTTTATTCTTGTAAATAATCTTTTTCCTCCCCCAGAGTTTACCAAGAAGCATAGGAAAATTAAAGAAACTTTCAAACTTCAACTGTGACAGAAATCGGCTGCTATCTTTACCAAAAGAGGTATGCTTTATTCCGACAACTTTAGCTTACAAGGTTTACTAGCTGGGATAGTTCTGTTTTGTTTCAATGCTGAGCATGTCGACCTTGTTTATACTCAAAGTAGAACGTAAGCAGGCTTACTGCAGTTTGTATAACAATATGAGTGTGTGCCTGTATCTGATTGCAGCGTTAGGACTGTACACTGTACAGTGTTCCTGAATACTGTTGTTTTAATTGGTCTGTGTAAGAACAGTTATTAGGCCACACTTTCCTGCACACAGCTGTACAGGGAGGCAGAGTAGTGGAAAATGTAGAGCTGATGTTCCTTGAGGGGTTAATAAAATTCAACACGGATGCTTTGGTTAAGTGTGTGTGCTGGAGAGATTTGGCCAGCCATAGGTCTCCACTGCCAGTGTGACACTGCGCAGTGAGTACCCATAGGGCTGCCAGATCAGCTCCAGCACGAGAGCATGTTACCTCATAAATATATGTCCTACTATGGTAAACAAGATTATCTCTACATGGCCTAGATTCATTCAGTTGGTGATGTGAATGGGTCAATTGTGGAGGGTCTTTGTGGACACTGGCATTTGTCACCTGATCTTTCAAAAACAAAGAAAAGTCTGGTCTGTAGCTTGAACCCGTTTGGCTGGCCTGCCAACTTGCCAGAAACGGTTGATTTAGCTGAAGTATGCCGGCCTCGTCTAGCGGTCAAAAGAAGTTCGGGGACTTTGGTGCGAGAAATCGCGCAGGAACGGACTTTAGTGAAAAAAATGTCGCCTTCCTGCTGTGACTGTCCCGCAGGCGGCGTCACCGTAGGCAGATGATCTGGACAGGCAGGGATTAGCGGGCCGCTGCTGTAGCATTCCTGCTAACATGCTGGGTCGCTTGAGCTTCCGCTTTGCCTACATTGCCGATGAAAGCCCCCACATACTAGCTTCCCTGAAATGACCACAATCCTGAAAAAGGCAACAAGAAAAGATAAACTAATCAAGGGAAGGCCAACTAAAATTAATCTTTTTGTTGAACGGGAATCAGCTGCTCATAAGTGTGGTTTTGTCCAGTCAAAGTACCGTTCTGTCTGGGGGCTGGATGGATGACTGGCACTGTACTGTCTGGGGGGCTGGATGGATGACTGGCACTGTACTGCCTGGGGGGCTGGATGGATGACTGGCACTGTACTGTCTGGGGGGCTGGATGGATGACTGGCACTGTACTGCCTGGGATTTTGCTACTTTTTCTGCAT
This sequence comes from Brevimyrus niger, assembly GCA_015164015.2. Lineage (NCBI taxonomy): Eukaryota > Metazoa > Chordata > Actinopteri > Osteoglossiformes > Mormyridae > Brevimyrus > Brevimyrus niger. The sequence continues at coordinate 883,837 of JAABNY020000063.1, forward strand.
GACTGGGTGACTACTTTAACCCAAGTTTGGAGTCTAGTATCTGAGCCCATCACTTGTCATGTAACTGCTCACATAATTAGCCTGGGATTTCCTGTTGCCATCATCGTTAGGAAAACATTATTTCTCAGACGTGACCTGGAACATGGATGTAGGGAAAGCGGGTGTGACAGAGTTAGGGAGTGGTTGGAAGTAAAGTGTCTTAAAGAAAGGCCCGTGGAGAGGAAAGGAGACGCGAATCAGGTGAAGGGAGAGCGGAAAGGAGACGCGAATCAGGTGAAGGAGAGCGGAAAGGACACGCGAATCAGGTGAAGGAGAGCGGAAAGGACACGCGAATCAGGTGAAGGAGAGCGGAAAGGACATGCAAATCAGGTGAAGGGAGAGTGGAAAGGACATGCAAATCAGGTGAAGGAGAGTGGAAAGGACATGCGAATCAGGTGAAGGGAGAGCGGAAAGGACACGCGAATCAGGTGAAGGGAGAGCGGAAAGGAGACGCGAATCAGGTGAAGGAGAGCGGAAAGGACACGCGAATCAGG
>JAABNY020000063.1:884469-912396 GCA_015164015.2 Brevimyrus niger
AGCACCCCCCTCCACCCCCGCCCTGGTTCCTGGTTAGTTGAGTATTATGTTGACTAAGGGCAGCACTCGGTCACAGAAGTCCTGCAGGTCGGCCCAGTGAGGCGTGACCTGGATAAACAGGCGTCCGCCAGAAGAACGCCACGTGACTTCACTGATTCAGAACTTCATGGACTTCAGAAGTAAAACAAATGGCTGCTTAGTGAAGCGTGTGACAAACCTAAACATCCATTCTGGGATTCGGCATTTGAGTGTGTGATCCTGCTCTCTTGGTCGGCTGTGGATTTCTGGGCTTTATGCTGTGTGCCTGCCAGGCCGTGTCTGATCTGTGGAATGTGCCTTATGCTGCTGGTGTGATTAGGGCCGATTCTCACATTTCCACCTGGTCAGCGTGGCAATTGGCCTTCTTCCTAACCCTCTATCAAAGCTCATGCCCTGGCCCATGTGGCTTCTGCCCAGCCCTGCCTTGGCAACAGTGGCACACTGCTGAGCCCCCCTCATGTCAGAGGGATCTCTGGGCGCCGGTGCTCTCTGGGGCTTTTAAAATCACCTCTCGCTGCTGCTTCGCCTTGCCGCTTGGATCGCCGCTGATGCTGTCCCGCAGCTCTGCGCCACTCTCTGCATGAGAGTTCCATCTCGCAGCATATTTTTTCCCCCTTCTAATTGCCCCCCAGGGAGATGTGCTCAGCACTCTGGCTAGTCAGTAGTGTGCCTCGGGGATCATGTGCCCCCACCCCTGAGGGGGTATACAGGGCCCTTTCCTATTATCCCTGTTGGGGGAAGGGGTTGTCAAGATCTTCACTGAACATTGCAACCCGTTGTCAAGGCTTGCATGGCTTGTGTGAAATGGGCGGGGTTAAGCATAGCATGATATTTTTGCTTGGAGGACACTCTGGTTCTGGCATGTCCCGCTTGCCTGGTGCTTGTGAAGGCCTGTGTGTGTGCTGGCTCTGCGTGGGTCATACCAACCCTCCTGACACTCTTTGCGTCGAGGAGTCTGGGGCACCCCCCCCCCTCTTGCTGAGACACGGTAGATTATGGTCTGTGGTGTGGTCTTCACGGTACTGCCTGATGTGCCTGTTTTTTTTTTTTTTCCCCTGTGGCAATGGTGAGCTGACTGGTTTTTCTATCAGGCTGAAAAATGAGGTCCAGCGTATTTCAGATTATAACATAATGAAAGCACATTTAAAATGCAAAGTTATTTGAATGTTTTTTTGGCCGCCATTTAGCAGGTATTCAGATGGGTGACTTGCTGTCTCATGATGAGCAGAATGAAACGGTCCCGTTCTCCGCACCAGCACTGAACTTCCCTAATGCTGCGTGCACAGCGCCTCCCGCTGGCTCATTAGACCCAACTTCACATCCTCCTCCTAGTTCTGTAATCTGTCCCCCCACCCCCACAGATCGGCGGCTGCTGCAGTCTGAACGTCCTGTGTCTGCGGGAGAACCGGCTCTCGCGTATCCCGGCTGAGATCTCCCAAGCCGTGGAGCTGCACGTGTTTGATGTCTCGGGGAACCGGTAAGCGGGAGATGGAGTGGACTCTGATGACCCCCCCCCTCCATTCAGTGTCCTGTCAGTTATGCGTCGTCCTCCCCCCCATTCTAAGTCTGTCACACCTGGGTGGGGTCCGCTAGGCCTGGCTGACACTTGACCAGGACATTAAGTTCTTGATGGCTGCAGAGTGAGGGGGCTGCATCTGCCCGCTGTCTTTGTGGGCGTCATGTGACCATGTTCCCTCTCCTCAGGCTGGTCTTCCTGCCCATCTCCCTAACGTCCCTGAAGCTGAAAGCCCTCTGGCTGTCTGAGAACCAGTCCCAGCCGCTTCTCACCTTCCAGACGGACGTGGACCCAGAGTCGGGCGAGAGGGTGCTCACCTGCGTGCTGCTCCCCCAGCAGACCAGTGAGCCCGAGGGCAAAGGTACTGCTCGTCGGGGGGCTTATCTGCGGCATCACGGGTCACATCCTGTCACATGACACCCATCAGGTGATGCCAGGGAAAGGGCTGGCTCTATTCTATTCTTTTCTATTCTATTCTATTTATGAGCTGTATCTAAGCCACATGCAGATCTTTTAGTGAGGAAATGATGTTACCTTTTCTGTGAAGTCTGTCACTCCTCAATCACCCTTTCGTCATGGGCTTCATTAGTACTTTTAAACTGCTGCAACAGGTTTATGTCAGAAGATCACATTCCATCTGTTTGTGACTGAGTCAGAAAGAAAATAACTGGAGTTTCAAGCATTTCGGGCTGATCCTCCTGCACCTTCGTATAGACTGGGTGCAGCTGCTTCAGCTGGCTTCGCAGCGGCTGCTTCAGCTGGCTTCGCAGCGGCTGCTTCAGCTGGCTTCGCAGCGGCTGCTTCAGCTGGCTTCGCAGCGGCTGCTTCAGGAGCACAGATGCTTTTCAGACAGACGGGCACAGACTCCTCCTGCACTTGACATTGATTTGGTGCTGAACCATGAGACAGAATATAATATTCCAGGTTCCTGCCGGTAGACCATATACATACTGCGAAGCACCTCCATAGTTTTTGAAATTACTACAGTGAATGCCACAGAGTATAGTGGCTTATTACAGTGAATGACAGAGTATAGTGGCTCATTAATTCTTTACCGATTGCAAGCTTGATTGCAGCTCCTGTGCCATGTGGTTTATATAAATCACCTGCTCTACTGGCCATGCAGTGGAATTAATTTCTGAGACAATTTGACCCTTCCGGGCTACTGTATTGTTTAGCCCAGAGTGACCCTGTCAGTGCAGTGTTGAGTGCTGCTTATCTGTCATTTCCTGAGTCTCCATGAGGGTGGGGCTGTAACTCTGGCTGGGCCTTGTCCCCCTTCAGACTGCATTGTGATTGTGCGGGTTGGATGCGGGTCGTATGCAGGTCTTGCCAGGCAGTCGCAGCACCCCGCCCCCACCCCCTCCGGTCCCCAAACCCTGCCGCTGACTCTGCTGCTTGTCTGATGCCCCGTGTTTGATTCCTGGCTCATTTAGCCAACGGACACGTCAGCCTTCTGCGGGCTGTCTGTGCAGTACCTGTCCTGACGCTGCTGCCCTCGTTCGCTGGTGAGGTTTGGGTGATGGAGGGTGGGGGTTGGTCTGGTTTCCCAGGGCTGGGGGGGGGTGCTCGACGCTGTCCTTCGGCTCTCCGCTGAGGCATACTGGAGATACTTGCCGTGAGTTTTCTCTGAACAAGGGGAGCGTGTCTTGTGACCGTCCATGCGTCTTCATGAGGATCCTTGCCCCCATCTCAAGGGTCCGACAACCTGGCCCGTTTCGGCGCCCTGGAGAGCCTAGTGAACGACATCGTGGATGACACATGGGACGAGCAAGCCATGCATCGGATCAGCGCCATCCGCTTCGTGGAGGAGGATGATGATGATGATGAGGAGGAGGAGGAGGAGGAGGTGAGCAGCAGGGTTCCTCTCTCAGCCCGCGCTGGTTCCCTGTCAGCGTGCCAGACCTTGCAAATGTTGCATGTGTTAGTTTCTGATTCCTGGCACCGCCTGTGTCATAGGGGACCTTCTTGCGGCGGGCCACACCCCACCCCGGCGAGCTGAAGACCATGAAGAAGGCAGCGGAGAACCTTCGCAACGACATGATGGCGGCCAAAGCCCTGGATACCAACAAGAACGAGGTCCATAATGCTGTGAACAGAGTAACCACATCTGTGTGAGACTTACCTCAGAGACTCTTCCAACATCACCCACGTGTGTCTTACCCTCACCTTGCCCCCGCCCCGCCCCACCCTAATCCGGCTCTGACCCGGCCCGGCTCCGGCCCCTCCCTCTCAAGAACCTTGCTCCATCTCCTGACCCTCTGAGATGCCAGATGTCAGGTGCCCATGTGCCTTCCATGTGGCCCGTTTCCATGGCAATGACCAGCACAGGTTTCTGGCTGTGGACAAAAACTCCAGAGCTTTTTAAATACACATTTTTAAAACATGGAGATATAGGTAGTTGCACTATAAAGTCAGCAGAATATCACAGCTGTTAAAATCTATATAAACTTTTATTTTTTTAAAAACTGGGTGAATTTCTTTTTGCATATTTGGAATACCTTTATCCCAGGAACATTGACCTACTGATTAAAAATGTATTGTATAGTTTTCTGTGAATATTGACTTTTACATGCTTGGCAGCTCAAATGGTGTAAATTTAAAAAAAAAAATGTATAGCAACTTTCTTAATTGACAGTGGATTTTTAAAACTCTTAAAGATTGGTACGTATTTTATTTAAATAATTAAAAACATTTTCTTGTTTTCATAACACTATAACTGTTTATAGGTGAACAGGCTGCATAAAATTTTATAAGGTATATTTTTATTTTTGTAAGCTGCACGTCTCCAGGATGTGAACCATTTTAAGGGCTATAATGACCGACCAAACCACTCAGACTGTCTCAGCTGTCTACTTAGATGCCTTTATGTAAATTTCTTTTTTTAAACACATGAAAACCAGCTTTTAAGATTTGTTTTAGGTGAGGGGAATGGGACATGCAATATGGGCACAGGATTGGACTGGTTTTGAACAAGAATGTGCTTTTTAAATATTAACTCCGACTTGATTCTGTGGCATTAAATATGTTTTTATTTTGTAATGCCTTTTGTTTAGGGTGATGGTACACTTCGGAATGTCCGGCATTTGCAGTGTACATTGTCAGAGTTTGCTCATATGTTCTGTCAGGAGAGAGAGCATCAGTCTTGGCTTTGGCTGCTAAGACTGAAATCTTCATTGTTTCTGTCTGAGATCTAAGCTGCACCCGAGCCTTTGGACCTCTTCACAGCCTGCTGCATTTGTCTGCAGATTGAGGTTTTTAACCACTGATTTCTTAAAAATTAATAAAAGTGATTTTTGAAAGAAGCTATTTGTTTTTCCTTGTAATGTTTTTCCTTTGTCTATCTTCATTATTCCCACTGTTTGTTAGCTGAAGAAAGGCCTTCTGAAATGTTTTGTGTCCCCCTCCTGCACTGGCTGTGGTTCTGGCCACATGCGATTTAACTCCTCCCATAACAACTATGGCCACACCCACCTTTGTTGTGGCCCCATTCCACATTGGCTATTGGTCTTTTTGTCAGATTTGACTCCTCCCATATATGGTATGTCTCTGCCCATGATATTGTGGCCTATGTCATCTTTCTAACATGTCTGGACTGAATCCGGTTAATTTGTTACCTGAAAACTTACTAGTTTGTTTCAAGTTTTTTTTTCTTACATCTGTGAAATTCTCAACCATCTTTAGGTTTCCATCTGGAAATGTTTTGGTATGATGTATATGTAGTTAATAACCACTTCTTTTAGGTAGACTATATTTTTGAGACCTTCTGTAATAAATTACACTGAGCGTAATCCACTTATCAGTGCATTTCTGTGATTTTACCAATTAAATCAAGTTAAACTGGCATGGAGATAAGTCTGGAATGAAGTCAATTGAACACCTTCCTCTTCACAACCCCTCTGAATATAGTTATTCCTTAAATCTAGGGACACTTGCGCTGTCACAGCCGAAATTCCAGTTTCCAGACTGCTGAGCTGGAGCTCCGGATTCATCAGAACAGACGAGATGTGTGCACATGTGCCGTTTTGGTGGATATTCATATTACTCTGTGATTTCTGTGTGCAGACTTTCGTAAGTGAAAGACATGAATACCGCATTCTGGAGTTAGAAGAGAAGTTTTTTTTTTTTTGCATGAAAAGTATTACATAGAGATTTTTGTTTACAACAATAATACCAATAACATGTTACCTTTTTATCATTCAATCAATACATTTTGAGGAAAATTGAAAGATGTATACACAAGTACTGCACCACTGAATGATTTCTAAGTAGTATGTTAATTGTTCTGTTTATTCATTCATAATTTAATAGTGGAACTCTAGTAACTGCGGTTTGCCATTTGCTTAAAAGCAACAGTTGAATTGCTCTGCCATAGGTTGATATGTAATGCAGTGGTACCTCGGTTCTCGAATTCACTAGAACTCGAATTTCTTGAAGGTCGAACAAACCAGTTTGACCTAGAACTCGATCTGAATATCAGAAGTTGAACCGTGAATGCTGACCTAATATAAATTGTATGCGCCAGGAAATGAATCACACGGCATGTTTCTGAGTGGAATCAAAAGGTAACGCTTCAGTGTCAGCCTCGCACTAGCTGTAGTAGCAGGGCTTGTCGGTGATAATGCTATTTTATTGAAAATACTGTATAAGGTAATACACTGTACTTTATATCATTTTGTTAAGCCATCGATCACCACAAAGGTGCGTAATAGTTGTACAAATGTTACAACGTAAAAGTTTGCTATTCACGAACAAATTAACTAATACCCAGTAAAAATAAAAATAAACAATGGACCGGATTCAAAGTTTTTGTCATGGACAGACTACAATGCAATTCTTACTTGAATGCCTTCTTCACAGACTGGACGATTAATCAAATAAAGCAGCGCAACATTACAGTAACTAACAATAAATAAACCACTAACTTACGTGTACTATTAGAGCATTTATGTAATTTATTTAAACTTTATTTTACCAGGAACCAATTAATTGTTTTTCCATTATTTCTTATGGGAAAAATTCGAACTTTTTAGGATTCGATCTGAAGTCCGGAATGGATTAAGTTCGAGAACCTTTTTTCATTGCTGTTTTGTCTCTTGAGAATTGAACTAAAGCATCAGAATCGCTCTCATTCGAGTGTAGTACTGTGTAATAATGTTCAATGCACTTTGTTGTTACTTTAATATTGGCAATGTCTTACTTTGTTTAATGTATTAATTAAAATGATCATATGTATGTACATGAAAATTACGTTTTGCGGGGTCCACGGCGATTTCTGAGCTACTGCTGCGGCATATAAAAGATCCAAGATTAATGTAACTATTTAAGCTGTGAAATCGAAATCATCGGCAGGTTTAGAGCAGCTGTGGATTATGGGATTTGAAACAAAGATCATGAGACACGTAGCTCGACTGACTCTCTGCACACAAGTCCTCCGGCAAACCGCGCTGTGTGTCACGCCGTCGTCTCCTTACAGTGTCGCTCTTACTGCTTTTTCCCGTGGGTCACTTTTGTCCTGAAAAATATTTCATGTCCTCTTTTTGACGATTTGGCTCATTGAATGTCCTTGTATTATGTTCACTGTGTCTTTTAAAGTACCTCTCTAGAACTTACTGGGAGGAAAAACATGGTTAGGTACGTGTGACTTGTACCATTAAAAACTCGGAAAAGCTTCCCCCTTGAATGCCTTCCCGGGGCTCTAGTTGCTTTTGTCTGCATGTTCAGTTGGCATTGAGTCCTGTGCTCTGGATGCTCTGGAAATAACGAGTGGAAATTTGGCAATCGTTGGGTTACAGTGCGTGACATGTATTGCATTACATATTTATGGCTTTTAAGAAATGCTGTTCAGTTAAAGGAACGCGAAGAATTGAACTGGTTCATAGTTTAGGCTGAAATGAGCTTTGTTGCATGTCCTGGAGGTTTGTGTTGCAGAGTAGCTACCTAGCAACCTCGTAGCCAGCGAGCTGTGAAAACTGGCTGATTCTCCTGAACACTTTTCTGAGCACTTTTCACAGTGGAATGCAAGCAGAGCAAAGTTCCCTCATCGGATTGATATGTTGCTTTATCAAATGCCCCCCCCCCTCCCCCCTGCCATCAATCCATTCTTGAAACTGTCATTTTTACAGCAGTCTGCCTGGCTTGGTGTTAAAGGGGGCAGCAAATACACAGTGTTTCCCAAAGCCTAACAAAGGACTGCTGGCCATGGACCCAGAAAGTTGCTGGGTCAGATCTTTCCTACCTCAGCTGGATGTGATAGTTGTACCCTTAATCCCTGCACGTTCACCCTCTTTGTTTATTAAATATGGGGCTACAGGTTTCCATAGAATGATATCAAGTTATTACCATATGTGTAAATTTATAACAAATTTGTAATATAACTTTGACACCAGAAATCCAAAAGTTATTCAGACCAAACTTGGCATTCAATATGTTCATTGGTGGTCATTAGCATAACAGCAGTAGCTGATTGCAGGGGAAGAATCTTTGAAGGAGATGTAGACTTTAGTGAAACTCCAGGCTGCCAAACGTCCCCCATGACCGTTAATGCTCCCACGTTCCTGAAAATCATGGTGCCTTGTTTTGGTTCCTGGTGGTTCTTGGTGTTCACAATCTGAGAGAAGCACTAGTGTTTTTCATCGCTGCTTGTTGTAAATGTGGAGATCTCAGGAGGTAGCTGCTGTTATACCCTTTAGCAAGGTGCTTATCCTGCTTTGGGAGTGCTTCTGAACCTTCATACAGTAAACCCACCTCGCTCTGCTCTGCCCCCCCTCCTCATAGGGACAACAAAACGCCTCCTTGAGCCTTGTCCCAAACAGCTGGCCCATGTACATCTTGCACTGGGTGTCTACCCAAGGAAAGATGCCCCCCCGCCAGAAGCTCCTTGGGACACTCCAGCAGCCCTGAACAGAAGGCAGAGGAGATGGAGTCTCCGGACGAGGGAGTAAGGTCTCCGCCAGCAGAGGGTTACAGATTATAGGTCATTAAAGAGAAATCAGATCACACCTGAGTGAGAGTGTAGTCCTGCTTCTCCTCACTAATATCTTCTGCATCGTGGTTTGGTGAGTCAGCGAGGTCCACAGACTGGTGACTTTCCTCTCCAGCCGTTTGCTCCCTGTGTCTCAGACCCCTAGGCCTTGGAGAAGAGATGCAGGCTGAGCCGGACGGATGTCTCAGAGGGCAGGACCTTGCAGAGGCTGAGGATGGCCCAATTCCCAGAATGCACTGCGGCACGGCTCAAACCAAGCTACCCGGTCCCGCTGAAGGTGGCCTCCCTCTGATGGGACGAGACGGAGGATCAGAGCAATCTGGTGTTAATTAATAAGATGTTTCACTCTCTTCTGGTTTCTGCTGCAGATTAAGCTTTGCAGTCAGAGGGGCGGCATTGGGATTAGTATTGCGGAGGGAAGAGGCTCACTACCGTACTGGGAGGGAGCCGAGGTGAGAAGGATCTATCTCTCGGTCTGTCTGTCTGTCTATCCGTCTGACCTCTTGCTGTCGTAACATATTGTTACTAAATTACTCTCCTACTATATTATTAATTAAGAGCCGCCTCCAAGAAGTGTGAGTCATGATGACATTCTGGCAAATTGCGCTGTTGATACTGGGAACAAGAAAAACAGGAAGCGTGCGGCGGGTGACTTTTCCCTGGTAGAGTCCTGTCTTCCTTAGGGTGTCTTTGTCTCCCAGGTGTCTGGGGGAGGGCCTGCAGAAAAGGCAGGTGTCCACTGTGGGGACAGAGTAATAAAGGTAAAAGTGAAACCAAACCTTCAAGGTGTTTTTAAACTGCCTGCTATTCAAGGTAGGTCAATCTGGCTGATTTAGACAACAAATGCTTGCAATGGGCCTCGCCACCTCTAGAGGGCAGTATCACACAGTCTAATTGGTCCCGGCAGCAGCAGATGCTCGAACTTTGCAGACCCTAAGCCGTTTCAGATATTAGTTATATTTAACCTCAAGCACACTCAATTCAACTAATTATGGAACTGAAGATTTATTTATTCCTTTAATGAGGTTACCTGGTAGGGAACAGAACCAAACCATTGCATGCCTGAGGGTATCCAGGCAGTGTGGAGCCCCAGGGTGACAGACGGCATGGTGCGCCAGAGGACAGATGGTGTGGGGCTCCAGGGGACAGACGGCGTGGGGCTCCAGGGGACAGATGGCGTAGAGCCCCAGGGGACAGACGGTGTGGGCCCCAGGGGACAGATGGCGTGGGGCTCCAGGGGACAGACGGTGTGGGGCCCCAGGGGACAGACGGTGTGGGCCCCAGGGGACAGATGGCGTGGGGCACCAGGGGACAGACGGTGTGGGCCCCAGGGGACAGATGGCGTGGGGCACCAGGGGACAGACGGCGTGGGGCTCCAGAGGACAGACGGCGTGGGGCTCCAGAGGATAGATAGCGTGGGGCTCCATTGAGCCAGGCAGTCCCACAGCTCAGCCTGCCCTCAGGGATCCAGGCTGTTGTCTTCAACAGATATCAGATGGTGTGTGGATCTGCTCCAAGCTCTAACAAGCCTGGAATGCAGAATGTGTCATTTTAAATATAACTGGTGCCTGTCCAGGTAAAACAATATGCAGTTGCGACCTAATGAGATCACCTAACCTAGATCCTTGCTTCTGACTTCTTGATTCAAAGCCCTGTACAGTGGTTATAAACTTTGAAAGTGTGCAACAGTCTGCTGTAACCTGGCTGATCTCTAGAGGGCGCTGAAGTAAAAGCTAATAGAGCTATGTCCTCCCCTCTTAGTAGAATTGCAATTATAATTCTTCAGTATAAATAACTTTATACTATCAGAATAGTGTGGAGTTTAGCTCAGCCACAGAAACTTTTCCCCCAGCTGAAGTAACACGCCCTGCTTGTGATTTCTTTCTCAGAACAGGAAGATTGGATCAAAGGCTTGGTAAGTGCGAGACGTACCACGTACTGACAGCCACTGGAAAGGCATCAACGCTTGTCTGCGCTAAGGTTAATGGTCCTTTTCCTTTCAGAAATATCCTGAAAAAGACGGAATTACAAAAGACACAGACACTTTTTTTAAAAACAATGTACTCCAGGCGGCAAAGACCATAAAGGTGAGGAAGACAGACTGCTAGGCAGTAAGGTTAATTCTTTATGTAGATGTAGCACAGAATAGAAATCTGCTCCACTCATACTTTGCCTTTTATTTCGAATTCTGTTGTTTTTTTAAGTACTGCTCAAAACCACTTATCTGTTCATTGTTATATACCCAAGGGATTCAAGAACCTTGAGTCTCAATTATCAAACGTGCATACAAACACATTTGTGTGTAATCCGTGCGTACGCACATTTTTGCGCATAGTATAGTCAATGGTGTATTTCTTCCTGTGAGTAGAAATGTGCATATATTACCGAACACTCCCGACCATGCCTGCGCAAAACCCCCTAGTGGCAGAAAAGCGTAAATGACGTGAAGCTATCGGCAGTCGGCACCTACGATATGCACGGACTCCCAGTTATTAACCATCATGGATTGATAAATCGAATGATCTAGTTATGGTCACGCAAAGTATGTTCGAAATTCATCTAAGGAAATAATGTATCAATAGTATGTGTGGGGCGGCATGGTGGTGCAGTGGTTGGCACTGTTACCTCTGGCACCCGGGTTCGAGTCTCTGCCAGGATTCCATGTGTGTGGAGTTTGCATGTTCTCCCCTTGGCGTTGTGGCACCCCTGTGACCCAGATGGATAAATGGTTCGATGGAAATATGTGTGTTACAAGACTCTTTTGTCTGGTACAATTCTCAGCAATATTGTTTTGTTGGCATACAACGCACATCACCTGCTGCAGCCAGTGAAACGTGACCACAATAGTATCTTACCTATTTCTGATTGGCCGGCCTCATGCATGGCTGCTGGAGCTGCACTCTCAGTGCCGCCATCTGCAATGATTCCTGTAAGGGACGTTTCATCTACGATGGCAGCTATGTCACCATGCAAAGGTGACACTGACGTGGTGCTTCGGCCGCCCCCCGGTCGTCTGCAGATGGCACCTCTTCTTCCTCACTTCTGCCACCGGTGTCGTTACAGGGTGGCATCATCTGTATGTGTCCCCATGCTGGGTACCTCGCTGTCTTTGACCCGCCCCCGGTAAAGTTGCCAATCAGCAACTGTTTTTTTAATTACATCCAGCAAAACTTCCACCTCATTCTCACTAAAGTTCCACTTTTCCCGCTCTTTTTTTTTTGTAACTTTATTTTTTAATAGCAAAATCCAGTTACAAATAACGATTCAAGCATGCAATGCAAAGAATATCACAAATAGGGATAAGGATATAAAGGCACATCTAATCGAAACATTTCTGCAACATATTCTATTACTGCGCGGTTCGACGAGTGTTAAAGGTGAGATTATGTGCCCATACATGATTCATTGAGGGCTTTTCTTTATTTAACTTCCCCTTGTCATGCATGTCTGAATATCCTTTGTTCAGATCAGTGTGCTTCTGTTACACTGTTAAGAATTTGTGTGTCCGTGTTATCAGGCGTGTTCATGAATAGATTTCTATGCACAGGAAGAAACTGACAAATATCGTTCTATGTATAATTTACACGCAAAGCTGTTCCTATACATAGTTGATACTGAGACCCCTGGTTCTCAGCATAAAAACTATCGGCCATGATTTTGAGTGATGCGTTTGCTTAAATGTATGAATAGCAGCAAACGTGTGCAGCTAATCATCAGCAGCGATTTCCAGTTGCTTAATTCCTTGCCACCCCGTTGTGCAGATACCTGGCATCATTGTCACGCAGCCACCCACCTCGGATGAGGACGTGGAGCCGCCGAACCAGGACCAGGCCGATGACGACCCGGGTGACGGTCACAGCCCCGGCCTAAATCGACCTTGACCAGATGGAGGAGAGTGAATGGCACTTGCATAGCCTCGAACTCTCTCCAGGGAAGTTAAACCACCTTTGGGTGGTTCTAAAGTCATCTTAAACGAGTTTCGGCTTCTGGAAGCTTCCATGAACAACGCTCCCCATTTCAAAGCCTCGAGCGGCTCAGAGCACAGCTCAGTTCACTGTTGATTTCGGGCGGCCAGGGCTGCCCCTCCCAAGGTGAGCAGCACAGCCAGAGACATGAAGAGAGCAGGGAGCCTCACGATGGCCATCCATCTGTAACTAGGCGCTCCTCTCGAATGCCGCTGCTCCCTGCGGCTTATTGCCATCGCAGCATTTTAATTTGCCTAATGCGGGAGGCATTGAACTTATCTTTCAGATGGGCTGGGGGGGGGTGCCCTATAGTACAAAGGAGATAAGAGAAACTGCATGACTCGCTGTGCCACTGTCCGCCGGCCTGCCTGTAGATTATTTTGGGGGAGGATTGCTAACGACCGTGTCACCATTGCCGGGATGCCGTAACTGCCGGAGAGTCCCCTGAGAGGACATGTGGGCGGTGGCAGTGTGACATCAGCGTGCCGTTAAAGTCGGCTGGCCTCACTGTCACCAGTGAGCGCCTGTCAGAAGGCTCAGGTGTGGGCTGCTGCGGGGGCGTAATGACTTCTCGCCTGGGGGGGGGGGGCTCCGTGGTTGCCAGAGGTTCCAGAAGCTGACATTCGATTCCCCTCGAGTCGCCCTTCCTCCCTTCACCGGCCTGCCAGTTCCTACCACCTGCTGCTGTCTTGACGAGCGACAGTTTAGCAGAAAGCTGCCAAACCCGTTCGGCGCCGTGGGAAATACAAGCCTCCGCCTTTCTGCTCTGCTTGTAGGTGAGGCTACAGGAACCGGCACTGGATTGAATTACTCTCTGCTGTCAGTCAGTGCCTGGATGAGCCCAGTGCAAACCAATAAAGTAGCAGACAGACAGGGGGTTCAACCTGTTCATTGGTTGATGCTGCACGATAATCCTGCCCTCAGTCTGATCTGATCCTCAGCTCTCCATCACTCCTGCCCTCCCATAACACCGTAACATAACATCATTCACACCGAAACTCCAGGGATCGGCAGAATGGTTCATGGTTCTTCACCTGATGAGAACATTTCAGCTTTTATTTACACCCGCTGTAATATTTCTCAGGAGCACTGAAATGTAAGTATAGATGCCATTTCTGTTTGTTAGATTACCTCCCGGTAGGTTACATCTCAGCCATGTAAAGATGACACAATTTTCCGCTCTTTACATTCCACTTGCAACAAAACACTGCGTCTGTGAACTTTGTTTAAGCCGCAGGAGTGTAAAGAGGCTGCCCAGCCCTCCTTGCTACAGGTATTGTTCTGTAGAACAGAATGCCGTGGGCTTTACCAACTCTGGGATTGTTGTAAAAATATATGTCATTAATCTTAAACTTCATTAAACTCCTCTTTATTTAAGGACAGTCACTGACATTTTAAGTATTGTATAACAACAGTGAGTGGGATTTCCAAGGGGGATACCATAACTGTGTATTGCTGGATTACCATGTGCCATGTCAGTCACAGGCCCATTGGTTACTTGCTTCATTCTAGTCCCGCCCATTGATTCGTTTATTGGTCTACATTGGGCTAGATGAGAAAGTGATTGGCTGCCATGGTAATCCCTCCCACCATGTATGCCAACGCTTGAATTCTCATATTGATGGTTTAAGAATTAACCAGGGTCAGTCTTTCATATAAACGGCAGCCTACAGCACCGATTTCCAAGGGGCACCGACTTGCCAGCTAATTTCGTTTTGCCTCTTTATTTCCTGGACATGATTTCACAAACACACACAGCCCCTGGACTTGTCTGCAGCCACTATCTTACGCATAGCTGGCAGCGCTAACAGAGTGTCCCGCAAACGATCCGCTAGTCTGATTATCACACGAGGCATAAGCAGGTGAGATTTTCCCAGAGTGTCGGCCTGTTCGTCAGGTAGCGTCGGATTTACAGGCTGCCCTCCTGAGACGCCACACGGGACTGACAGACGGCGGCAGCTGCTGGCCGTGGGGCTGGGTGGCCTGGTGCAGAACATAACACTCACAGGGGATTAGGGTCCGGGCCAGATGCCTGCTGTCACCCAGCTGGGCGTGCACGGCCCACGGCAAATGTTCCAGAATGTTCCAAAACGATTTGTGATTCATTATCTTGAACTTCGCTCTAAATGCGCATGAGCATCTCAGTATGGCTGCTTACTGGGGGTAATAAATGAGCCGGGGGGCCATTTGGAGGTAAGCGGGGGCATGCATGATTAGAGACCCAGCAGACAGCGGCTAAAGACGGACCGCGGGCGTGAGGCTCTCTGCTCATGGCACGGGTTTCTCCACGGCGACCGCCGCATCCCGGTCACCACGGCGACGGCCGCGTCCCGGTCACCTCTGAGCACACATGGACCCTGGCTGATGGTGTGATTTGCTGCCTTTTTAATAGTACTATAATTTGGAACTGTTCAGGAGCTGATAACAGCTGTCAATCTGTGCGATCCTTCTTTTTCCCTGCATTGGGAAAAACATCTGTAGGTTAAATATTTGCTACGCCTTGCAGCCCTGACCAGGACAAGTGGTCAGAAGATGGACAGATGGATGAAAGCAGCCCCTTTAAGACGTTGTTCCGGGTGTCATTACAAGAATAACAGGAAGATTGACTTTGAACTGAGGGTGTTTTGTTTCATAACCTTTTGACAGCACACACCAGTGGCTGTATCTGTCAGCCTTTTCTGTGTTCAAAGGGAAAAAATACTCTGCATGTCTCATCTTTAGCATTTCCAGGACATATTTCAGATTTTTCACCCACCTTTCCAGTACAAATGTCAGCTGATAAAAATTGTTTTGATGGGAGTCTGGGGGTGGGGATCCACTCATTCTAAACTTGTTAGGTCTACTGCGTCATTTCACACAGATACGACGCAAAAAGCTTTTAGATAACTCGCAAAAAAGAATTACCCTTACTCTTCTGCATGTCTCATTCCTGCAATTACGCTGAACACAGATGTACAGGCCTGAGGAGGCAAGCCGGTTGCTAAAGTGATTAACTGCCCTCGTCAGGTCATTATGCTTCAGCACAGATGTGACGTCTGTCTGTTACTGCCCCAGAAACACCAGCATGTACAAAGCTTCCATTTTAATATGGGTCTTCTCTTCTGGAGATTTAGAAGTCCAGCTAGTTTTGAAACAACGGAGAAAACAGTATCTGGGGCTGCCTCCTGCCTGTTCCTGCTCCTGCTCCTGCTCCGGTTCCTCATTGTGATGTAAGGCACGACGGGAAACGCCTGAGGAGGACACCAGGAGGTCCTGGAGGTCTTTCCAGTGACCAGCAATGCTTCACGTTATTCTCCAAGGTCCCTCAGGCTGGCCCCCACTCTCACGCTATTTGTAGCTTTTGTGTAGCTATAAATGGAACGTTGCCGCAACTTTAGTGCCACGACTGAGGGCTGGTCTTGGACACACGCTCTGGGGAAGTGTTGGGAACGCCAGCCAGCAGAGCAGAGAGACACTCGCTGTCAGTGAACTGTCCACCCGATGCCACGGAGAAATGGCTTTGGATTCCCGGGAACCTCTTTCAGGGAGTGGCAGAGACGGCTCACAGAAGGTGAGGAACCATCAAGGAGTGCAGCCGTCCTGAGACTCAGGAGGACAGCTGAGATGGACTTAGTGCGTGGCGATGTCCCTCGCCGATGACCTTGAGGGTTGAGGTGGCTCTCTGCTCTGATTTAAATAGATTATCCATGATTTTCGCTAGAAAGAGAAAGGAGGCAGAATGGGGAGTGTGATCAGTGGGTCGCCAGGTCGTGTGCTGGTTTCTAGCTCGAAGTGCATTTAATCTCATCTTCTGCGCTGCGTTGGTGTGCGACCATGAAATGAAGTGTGTTTCAATCTCTGCGTGATGTGTTTAGTGATGGCTGGGCCAGATGTTCTGTTTGTAAAAACACGGCGGGAAGATCTACCTGTGGAACAATTTGGTTTTGCTTTGGTGTGTGTGTGTGGGTGTGTGTGTATGTGTGTGTGTGTATATATATATATATATATGTATATATATATATTTTTTTTTTTTAAGGCTCATGTGATGTGGTCCTTTTATAGTGTTTGAGAAATAAATGACATGCATATATATATATATATATAAAGGCCTTTAGACACAAGCAGCCTGAAAAGGTGGACGAGCATTTAGAACTAAATGTTCCCAAAATACATTTTACATGCGAAAAACAGACACTGGGGTTAATAATAATGTGCAATAGAATGACAGGTCTGCCGATTACGATGGAGTGAGGGAGGGACAGGCTCCTCGTGAAGGAAACGCTGAATATTCTGTTACCCGCAGCCGTCGCTGAGGCTGAGAACCCCCCCCCCGCCCGCTAGCTCGTCACTCTGCAGGATTCCCCATCTTTGATTTTTTTCATTCTTTTTATATCGTGACTCAAACATTAATGACCTGCTGCTCTGCCCTCACTCCTTTTAACTTCATTATATTTAGTGCTGATTCCGATTTTATTTTGCTTGATGAGCTCACCGCGAATGTTTGTGATGCATCATTTTTTTCATTTCTCTTTCAAGTCAAAAAAAGGGCCAGGCAATTTAAATCTATTACATATGTGTAGTTTTATTACCTGGTCAGTTAAATACAAGTATTATGAATGTCAGTGTCGTGAGAAGAGCTACTCTGTCCTAACATTTGTGAGGTCCTTTCCTGCCCTGTCCTTACAGGGTCAGTCTTTCCCCAAATCAGTGTGTTTGTCCCTTTGAGACTGCAGTCATCCCTGGCCTCTATCAACCTGCTATGTAAGTGATTAAGCAAAGAAATCCTCTTTTGAAACACCGCACAACCCCATCAGACCCAGTAAACACTACTAACAGTGAAAAACAACAACCCAGATACATGTAAATTATTTCATACACTTTGTACTGTAAAACTTTTTTATTTATTTGTTTAGACTTTATTAAACTAAGGAATAGAACTGGGAGTATTCGATATTGGATATGTATTGCATATACCTCTGCAGGAAGAAGAAAGGCCTTAGCCTTCAGCATAGAGCTGAACCTTCAGCATAGGGCTGAGCCTTTAGTATTGCTGAATAGACAGGTCATAGTAATTTTACTACCCCTGTAAGCTTCCTGTAGTAACGAGAGACAAAGAAATGGAGTCCCTCTGTTTTGACGTGAGACCAAACAGCATGTTTACATCGGGTGTTTAGCTTGGGGGAGAGAGACAGAGCTCCTCTGACGACAGGGACAGGGGGGAAATCTGATCCGGGGAGGGGGGGGTGATTGTGACCGTGGTGATATTTGAAGCAATTAAAGCACTGGGATGGACAGCAGTACTCTGCCCTGCCAGCTCAGGCTTCCCAGCCTTGTGTTTATCGACTGTTTTCCATGTTACTGTGACTACGAGGCCGAGGGAACAAAGAGGCCGCAGGATAGGTCCTCAGGAAGGCCTCAGGATGTCTCCATTTCTGCACGCATATTTAGATCCTTTTATTTAGTTTAATAGTATTTATAGGAGATTATTTTTACTCTCTGTGGTAATATAATGCAACTATCCATACATCAGTTTTCTATATTCACTCATACGTTATAAAGTCATGTATATATTATAATTTTTTATATATGTGCAGCAATACACAGGGGAGAACACATAATAGAAGTGTTTTTATTCTTGGTACCACTTTACAATAAAGCTCCTTTTTGGTACTTATAAATGGTAGTAACTTGATAATAAAAAATAACTATTATAACTTACAAAGTGTTAGAACTTAATTAATAACCTGATTATAAACCACTCATAAGTCCCTCATAAGTCTTACTGTAAAGTGGTACCAAAAATCAGCAGCCACTAGGTAAGTAATGCTGGGCGTCTTGCTTAGCGGCATCCCGTTAGGAGGTGAAGTGGGGGGGTGTTCAGATTGGGCAGCTCAAATCTGCAGCTCCTGCAGCGGCCTGCCTGGGGGGGGCAGGTGAAAGCCCAGGGACGTGCTCTCACACACCACCGGTCTAGCGGGGCACGATAGCTGCCCGTGGCCCGTCTGTTGCTTTTAGTGGCAGCCCACGTCCACCAACAGTGTTTGCATGTCAGACTCCCTCCCCCAGGCAAATGAGCACGTCCAGCTGACATTGGGAATCGATGTTGCAGATCAGGCTGCCTTTAACAAGCAGGGGAGACAGATATCGTCGACTCACTGTTATAGTCTCCACTCGCTGTCTCTTGATTTGTATGGACCGTCTTTCCCCCGACACTTTGATATGAAGAGTTTTTGGTGTCCGTTTGCTGAAGTGACTGGAAGAGCAATACTGGAAGAATGTCCCTCCTGAGCTGTTATTGTGTGCCTGCAGAGCACAAAGGCAGCTCTTGGGAAAAGACCACAAATACGCATACAAGGACTCAGAGTTCGGTATTTGAACAACTGTATTTTCCCATCAGCTGACACTACGGCACCATGTACCCATGGTGCATATAACACAGAAAGCTGGTCACAGGCTGGAGCGACGATCACTGAAATAACAAGCAAGAGATCTGCTCAGATGCACTTGCTTGGCACTTGTAACCAGGCAGCAAATAAGGGATAGGTTTAAATCGTTACCGGTGATGAGAGAACATTTAAATCCAGCATGAAGTCACGGCCTACGATGGGGAGTTTTATTTGTTATCGTTTGTGTGTGAAATTGATGCCATTCACTGATTGTCTGATTGCCTTCCTTCCTCAGCGGACTGGACTGGAGAGCGGCTCATTTAGCCTGGACTGGAGAATGCTTCATTTAACCACTAATTAAGTTCTTCAGCTAGCTGAGGCGATGTGTTGGCTTATACACTGGCTCTTACTGCTTAATGCTTTCCTCATAAGACACGGTAGCTTCCACAAGCCAGGCTGCTGATCATGATTAGATGGCTGGTCGGCATATTAATCAATGCCAGTCTTTAGTCTGATGAGCACGAGCGGGAATGAGATGTTCAGGCAGGAATGGGAACTTTCCACAGAGTCCCCCTTCTAGGTAACATGATCAGCAAGCAGCAGTGTAGATACTCACTTGACATGCAACCATCCCAGATGTCCGGTGTCATTTCTGTGACACATGACCTGAGTCCTTTTCCTGCCAAGAAATGTCATTCTAATTTCAGCTTAATAGAGGAAATGGTTAAATAGTGTGACTTCATCAGATGCAATCTTAGTGGGTGTGAACACTTCTTCTGAGCAGAGATAGGAGACACTGTGGACCATTTATCCAGAAAATGTAGCACAATGTGTTTTTATGATTGGATGTCGTTTGCTAGCCTGGCAGAAAATAGGATGACACACTCATTACAGCCTTAATACTTCCAGTAATGGAAATAGGCCAGCTTTATCCGGGGAGCTGTGAGCGGCTTGTCGTGCTGGTCCATGTCTCTTCGTCCTCCTGGCTTTTATGATGCAACTACCCGGGCTGCCAGGGTCCAGCTCACAACTGCAAATCTGCACCAGTCACAAGCTGGCCTCCGTAGGCGTGTACAAATCGCTCGGGGATAAATTTGTAGACAGATGACTGATACTGTAGTTACTTATAAACCAAGCCTAATTAAGCTAGGTAATTACCCACTCAAATTAATGGTGGATGTTTTTATCGCTACATAAGTGACAAAAACATTTTTATAAAATGGAGATTATCTTACTAACTGAACTTATATTACAACAAGGAAGATTCAAACTCATACTTAAAAATGCGGATTTACTTAGAAATGCTGAAAAGCGTCTGATTAGAATTGTTGTGACTTAATCTGGGTGATAATTTTGCATTGAAATTAAAAGTGACAAATACTAAACACATGTTCACAGCAAAACAGAAGTGTGAAAAATATAGTTTAGTTATGTATAGTATTCCAGTTCACCAGACGGTTATTTGTAACTACAGCACGGATAAAGGGAAGGCATTTATTTGGTGGCTGTTTATGAATATCAGTAATCAGCAAGTGATCTTCAAAGTTTAAGTTTTAGGATTAGCATTAGGGTTAGTGGAGATGGGTAGGGTTACTGTTGGGGTTAGGGTTGGGTTTAGGGTTTGGCTAGAGTTGAGGTTAGCATATGGTTTAGGTTATGGTCAGCATTAAGGTTAATCAAAGCTGTTTTTGCTGAAGTGAGATTTGGAGGGTGGCGGAGCTGGGGGGGGGGTGTCTTAATATTAAAGGTACATATGAGTCTTATCTGTTATGCGCTATGCATACACATTTAATATGTTTCACCAAGATGAACATATGCAATCCATATGTGGTCATATATAAATGTGATCACAAGTAAGGTCATATATCATAGCTTTATGTCACAGATGATAGCCATTCATGTCAAGTGATACCCATATATGGACTAGTGCTTATTACAGCACAGCTTTAGTGTAGTTTGCCTTTCTTGTACTGTGGGATTCTCCAATATATCATAGATATAGAGATATGAACTAAATATATGAGAGGTAGGACATGAACTAAATTTGCTTTTTGGAATGATTTGTGAAACTGAACACGAATCATTAATAGGTTGTAGCAGTTTCTGTGTTACTGTGTGCGTGGGAGAGAGCTCCTGCTAAATGCAGCTGAGTTGAAGTAGCTTGCTGAAAATGCTAGGAAGTCTAAGCATAATAGTGAGAATATTCATCAGTAACATTCAACTGACAATCGGCTTTAGAAAGAACACATTATTTGCACTGGATACTAATTTCAATCGGCTATTCAGCTCATACCTAGTTCAGACCAAGATTTGTTTTCAACCAAGCAGCTGAGTATAAAGAGTCACAGTCACAGGGACATCAATGGTTAGATACAAAACTGTTGTCTGGACTTGTACTCTTTAGACTTGAACTATACAGTTAGGCCTAGCATTGTTCTTAGTGCTAGAGCTAGGCTTCAGGTTAGGGTTAAGTTAAACTTCAGGTTAGGGCTAAGTTAGGCTTCAGGGTTAGGGTTAACATTAGGGGTTAGTATTAATGCTGGACTGGGGTAGGATTAGGGTTAGAGTTCTTCCCTTATAATAGTCAGGCTAGGTTACGGATGGTTTTCTCTGAGCTTTGGTTATGCTTATGTGAGATTTGGGTTAGGATTACATTTTGTGTTAAGTTTAAGGTTAGTTTAGGTGAAGGTTAACATTTTCTGTTAAAGTTTTTATATGGTTTGTGCAATAAGTGCTCCTTCATGTATGTTAAAAACTGGTTCTTCAGTTTAAATTTAAGAAGATATATAAGAAGAAAATATAAGCGGATTGGAAGGTTTCAAACCATAATACAGTGTTTATGAAATATTAAAAGCATATCTTTGAAAGGCAGGAATAGTAGGTGTGACCCCCAGCCGCTGTGCATAGAATGGAGAACAGTGAAGGGCTGTGCACCTCCTACATATGCATGCCGAGTGAATAAGGCTTCTGTTCTGGCCAAAACAGACCCAACGACTTCCAGAAGATCACCATTCTTTTTTTCTTAAGGGTTTCTATCCTACAGTCAGACAAACCCAGAAATAAGCTGAAGGTAAAGCTACATTTTATAATTCTATTTGGATCAGCTCATTGTTTATGTATATAAATTCAAAGAGACCTGTGCTTTAGGAGTGTGATTATGATTTTTCTGTTGCATGCTGTAAATACGTAAACATCTGCAAAATCCTTGCTGGTGTTATTTTTCCGTTTACTGGTGATTTTGTTTTGCTGGAAATTAAACTTAATGAAGATAAGCTGATAGTGAAAGACCTTCCACCCGTTTCATGCAGGTCGTTCCGGTTTGGCTGTAACTACGAGCTGAAGTTTATCCCAGCTGTGGCACTGCTGCTCTCCTCAGCTCCCCTCGTTCCCTGCTTGCTTTTTAAGCATTATTACAGCAGGAGCTGAGGGTCTGCTCCTCCTGTGTGGCCTGCAGGTTTCCACTGATGTCCTGCCGCCCCATCTCCAGCCATTCACATTTGTGCCGGTTCTGAAGAAACTGCCGCTAAAAAGCAGAATTTTACCGAGAGGACAGAGCAGGGAGCCGTCTGCAACGTCTGCCGAGGTATGAGCGACCTGCCGAGGCTGACTGGGGATGTTCCCCGTGCCCTGTGTTAAAGTTTGAAAGGGCTTGACGGAATTTAAGTAAATCTGTATTTTCAATGAGCATTTGTCCGTGGTTGTTTTCTATTTTCTTGTTTTCTAACAGCTAATCCGCTACATAACCACCACGATGGGGGGGCATTAGAGATACCAAGTCACCTGACTGTGTAATACAAAGACCCACACACACAGTTAGGCAGTTTTCATGCCTGCAGACCAGCTCACGCTGTGTGCAAATTTCTCAGACTGATAAATTGTGTTGGGGCGGGTGAGAATGTAGTAGAATGTATTTCATATGTTTTACCTCTGTCGTTTTTTTCTGATTCAAATAAAACACATGTGTCAAGGATTGTAAAAAATATATAAAAATATGGAATGATCCATGAAATGGTCAGTGAGGACTGATACTGGTCTGAGGAGCGGGGAAGGCTTACCCTAGCGGACACACTCCACTTTGTTTATCTGTTTCTCTTGGAAACCTGGATCATAGCAGTGTTCAGGAGGCCAGGGGGCTGACCAAAGCATGTCAGACGGCATGTTCAGGGCAGAGATCGTGTTTATCGGGGACTCTGATGAGGGGGATGCCGGAGCTGCCCAGACCCAACGTGTCCCAGATGAGCTCTTCGGGAAAGGCGAGATACCGTCACCGGTGAGTCAATCCACTGTCGAGTGTGACACTTTTGACTTGAGAAGCTGGTAGCTGTGTGTTCCTTATGGCTAGGAGGGGAACTGTTTCTGAACCCAACCTTAAACTTCAAAGCATCTCTGGCAGATGACACAGAAAAACGTTTCCTTTTACTTAGGGAGATAATCTCGAGTTTCCGTCATCAGTGAGGACAAACTGCGATCCCCTCGGATCTCCAGCTCAAATAAATGTGGTTCTTCATGAGTGTAAACACTGACTGCTGAACACTGACTTATGATTATTCCGGCTATTCCTTCTTATTTTTCCTCTGATGACAGGTATGCCTTTTTGCATTGTGTCGGGAAAAATAGTTAGCTATGAAGCTGAAATAAAAGGCTGAAAAGCCCTTTGTTGTTTAAGGTTGCTGTGTGATAATGAACAGCTGAGTGAGACACCTTGTGGTTTCAGTCAAGGCCCTGCCGCTCTAAAAAGCCCCCGCGATGTGGGGGGGAGAACACAGCGGCCCCGCAGTGGACATGCTCCTTAGGTAAAGTCTTCCTGTTAACGAAGACTGATGTCTCTTTCTTCTTAGTTCAAAATGGCCGCCGATCACTTGACCGAAACGTCGGCCTCCAGTCGCCGGCTTACTCCTCATACGGAGAACAACATGCCTCACTTTTGCACGAGCGGCCTTCACACTCACCCCGCCCCGGGCTTCACCAATCACAGATCAGTTCCTGGGCCATGCCAGGACATCCCTTCGGCTCCTGTAGATGGTATTTGTAGCACACCGGGGAGGGTCACGCCGATGAACGAGGCACCAAACTCGGGCGGACTGTTGGTCTCGCCAGCTTCGTCCCGGGAGTCTGTCGCCTGCGAGGACTGGGCCAAGCGCATTAGCCTGCCCGCCCGGAACTCACCGGAAGGCTCTGTGGCGTCGCTGAGCCGCACTGAATCTCCGTGCTCCTCCATCTGGTCGGGCAGCTTCTCGCCTTGCGTGGTGCGGGTGGAGCGCCGCTCTTTGGCACCGGGCTGCAGCCTGGCACAGGCGTCGGCCGCCCAGGCAGCCAGCACCCTCCCCGCCAAGACGGCACATAAGATCCCCCCCAGTCGGCTCTCGCTGCTCACGGCCATCCTGCGCAAAGGCCGGCTGCCCCTCCTAGCCCCAATGCCTACCCGGCCATACTCTCCTTGCTGGCCCATCACTCCGGAGAGCCAGTCGTCCTGTGCCGCGTGCTCGGCTGCCTCCAGCCTCTCCTCCCTGTGGCAGGGACCCTCCCGCTCACAGTCCCCAAGTCCGCAGGACAAACGGCGGCTTACGGTGTCCACAGAGGCCATGCCCTCTCTCCCCGCCGTGAAGACCATGAGCCCTTCGCCCAGGTTATACCCATTTCAAGTTGCGACAGCCCAGAACCATATGCGACCTACAGATCCCTCAAAGCCAGCATCTCCACCCCAACCGTCCTGTGCTCAAGTTCCCGCAACACCTGCCATCTCACCAACTCCCCCACGACTTGAAGGAAATCCCGAGACTGTGACCCATATGGCCAGTCCTCCACACCGAGCTGTGTCTCCATTGTTCTCGAAGCCTGTATACCCCCCATTGCTCAGCGTAACGCAGGTGCAGGAATCCTGCTTACCGCATCCGCTGCAGAACGGTACTGCAGCATCATCCATGCAGCACCTGGCGCCACCTACCTGGTGGAGCTCCTTGTCCCTCCCTCTCACACCTCCAAAAAACCCCCCTGAGTCTCTGAGATCAAGCTCCGCCCTTTCGGCACCTGACTGGATAACCCCGCCCCCCTCCCCCCCACTCTCCTTGGTCTCATCACCCTCCCCAACCCCCCGGGATGGCACGCCGGACGGTTCCACTGTCGGGGGTGGGGGCAGGAAAAAGAAGGTATGATGCATGCCTTTGAGCAGGGTGGCTGCATGTTGTGACACATGTCCTGCGATGCCCGGTGCATGCCTGGACTCGCTCCTCCTCTTTGCCATCGCAATGAGCCCAGTGGGAACGCATCAGTCCGACTTTACTACCGTATACGGCAACGTTAATATTAGCTCTTTCCGAACTTGAAAAGTTCTTAGTCATTAGTCGTTAATTAGTTAAACATGATGATCATTTGCATACAAATAAATATCTTTATTGTAGGTTCTCTGTTCTGTCCCGTTTTTAATCAGATTACATTGTCATGCTCATGGTGTTGCTCAGTTGTCAGTTGCATTGTTTGCTATGAACTTTTAAAAGGTCCTTCCCTGTTTATTCCTATAAAATGCTTCAGTATCAAGTGTATCCATGGAGGGAATTACAGGACAGTACTGAATTAATCAGTGAGTAAATCATTGTTTTTCCAGATAGAAAACTATTACGGCAAATTCATGTGAAAACATTACGGATTTTAGATATGATTTCGCTGAGTGTAAACATCATTATAAATGTATTGCAAAGAAATTACATTTTAATCATTGGAAGAGATTCTGTTTCCAGGACACTGTGTATCGTCACCGGTCTTTATCAGGCTTTTTGTTCACAGTTGCATGTCTGATAATCTCCTTGTTCATAGCAGTACAAGATCAAGACTGGCTACAAAGCACTGGCAGCCATTCCCACCAACACCATCCTGCTGGAACAGCAGGTGAGGTGTTTACTGTGATTGACTGCGACTCAATGACAGCAGGTATTCCATTCACTGGCATGTAGGAATTTCATTTATGAAAAAATGTTTTGAGGGGAAAATGAAAAATGGTTGGTCCAGAGTGATAACCAATCAGATTGTAGAGGAGGAGAATCCAAGGAAACAGAAAGAGTGGGACTAAGACATCTGATTGATTGGTCCGACCTCTTCTAGTTGCTTTGACCCACCTCCTCTGTAATCTGATTGGTCTCTCTGAACCAATCATTTTTGTTTTGCCCTCAGAACATCTTTGTGTAAGTAAAACTCTCACAAGCTATTCACTGTGACTTATTAACAGTAGGTATCCGATTCACTGTGACTTACCAACGACAAGTACCCAATTCACTGTGACTTAATGACAGCAGGTATCCGATTCACTGTGATTTCCCTAGGGTGGGTACCCGATGCACTGTGATTTAGTGATTTACCTGATTTAATGACAATAAGTAACTAATATACAAATTCTATAAATTTACTGTTCAATTCAACTGTTACTTCAATTTATTGTGAATTCCTAATTGTTGGAGAATGATAAAATGACAAGATCATGATTTATTTACTGTGATTTTTTGATAGATGTGGATAGCATTTTGTCAAAAGTGTTGTCTCTCTGTTGTTTCTCTGTTGTCCTCAGTGGGGGCAGGTTTAGCAAATCAAAACAATGAAGTGAGAATATGATGACACTTCAGTTTCTGAAAACTTTTAAATAAAATATAAATGTATCAAGAAGAGTAATCAAAAGCAGAGAAAATACAAATATAAAAACAAATATACTTTCAAAAACAGAATTATAATATTTTGCTAGTATACTCATGAACATGTACAGCAAGTTAACAAATGTTTAATTGAATGGAAGTGTCAAAACTGTCTGGATCATATGAAATGTGATTTATGAAACTTGTCATCTGGCTGTGAACCACAGGCAATAGATGATCATGTTGAGAATCAGGAGAGGCCCGGAGACAGAGCAGACAAGGGCGAGGAGAGTCACCGAGAGGTACGCCACGCAGGGATGGCTGCGAGTCTGACCTAACAGGACCATAAAGGCGGACGCCTGTCTGAAGCCTTTGAGGGGGGGGGGGGGGCATAACGGAGACCCACTGTCATGTCTCAGCCCTACACACTGATTTGTTAACACCCTGCAGCAAAAAGTAGATGTCAGCTTTCAGCTGAGTTGCTCATTCATCTTAGAGACATGGGCCAAGCATTTGAGGGGCAGAAGAGCCACTCATTTGTCTCAATGCCAGTCGCATTCCCTAGACCAGTGTTTCCCAACCCAGGCCTTGGGACGGTCCACGTTTTTGCTCCTTCCCAGCTCCCAGTCAATCAGGAACACTGAATACCTGGTACAGGTGCACTGGGAGCTGAGAGGAAGCAAAAAGGTGGACTGTCTGGAGTTCCCTGAGGACCCCTTGGGAAACACTGCCAATGACCCACCTCTTTGACCCCACTGAAGGGTCACAGGGGCAGCAGAGCAGAAACAGCCTGTGAATTTCCTAGATCTGCTCGCCAGCCCAGCTGAGGCAGGAGTCAGAAGAGCTGTACGCCGCCATCGATGAAGTCTTAGAGAACACCATGCCCACGGTAAGTACAGCAAGGAATGTTCTTTAGATCTGCAGTCTGTGCTGCTTGGAGGAAGACCATAAAGTCACGGTCAGAGTCATTTGAGTATGAATGAGTATGATCTCAACTGTATATATCGGGTAGTTTCTTTTGTTGTCAGCATAGAAGGTGTCCCTCTCATCTACAGCAGCGACCTCACTCCGTTCCAGTAGCACTGGCCAAACCCTTGAGCCCTGAACCTTCAAAGGTGCGACAAGCCTGCCTTGCACATTGGCATCATGACGTGCTCCTGATCCCCCATCACTGATTTTGCATCTCGATCTTAAATTTGGTCCTTTCCTTCTTCTTTACAGGCATTCCCATCGTTGCCAAGACCAGCAGGACGTGAAACTAAATATGTAAGCTCACCGCCGCACCCCCCAGAACCCACACACGCAAAAAACGAACCACAAAAGCAACAATCACACAAAACACAACAACCAACCAACCAACACAACAAAAAAAAAAAAAAAAAACAACAAACAAAACAAAACAACCCCCCACCCCCCCCCCCCCCCCCCCCACCCCCCCCCC
>JAABNY020000063.1:1007574-1023785 GCA_015164015.2 Brevimyrus niger
CAGCCACACTCACAGCTGCCGGGGTCCTTCATTATATTCACAGCCACACTTACAGCTGCCGGGGCCCTTCATTATATCCACAGCCACACTCACAGTTGCTGGGGCCCTTCATTATATCCACAGCCACACTCACAGCAGCCGGGGCCCTTCATTATATCCACAGCCACACTCACAGCAGCCGGGGCCCTTCATTATATCCACAGCCACACTCACAGCTGCCGGGGCCCTTCATTATATTCACAGCCACACTCACAGCTGCCGGGGCCCTTCATTATATTCACAGCCACACTCACAGCTGCCGGGGTCCTTCATTATATTCACAGCCACACTTACAGCTGCCGGGGCCCTTCATTATATTCACAGCCACGCTCACAGTTGCTGGGGCCCTTTATTATATTCACAGCCACACTCACAGCTCCCGGGGTCCTTCATTATATTCACAGCCACACTTACAGCTGCCGGGACCCTTCATTATATTCACAGCCACGCTCACAGTTGCTGGGGCCCTTCATTATATTCACAGACATACTTACAGCTGCTGGGGCCCTTCATTACATCCAGAGCCACACTCACAGCTGCCGAGGCCCTTCATTATATTCACAGACACACTCACAGCTGCTGGGGGTCTTCATTACATCCACAGAAACACTCACAGCTGCCGGGGCCCTTTATTAAATCCACAGCCACACTCACAGCTGCCGGGGCCCTTCATTATATTCACTGTACCTGTGACCTTCCAATCGCACAACTATCTCATCGCGTTTGATGTTTACCTGCATTATTCCATCACTGCTGCTGTGGGACTTTGAACACACTTTTTCACTCACTTGGGCTTCACTAGTGTTTACAAAGTGATCTGATTTGATTTTGAGCTGCTAGTGACCATTTATCAAACCTAAATCTAGCAGGTTTTGTATAACTTCATACTGTAAAAATAGCATAATAATAAACTAAACTGATATGTAATTATCATCATTGTCTGTTTAAAGTATATCAAATAAACCCACAATGGTCTATTTCACAGAGTTCACATTCTGCTCTACTCAGAAACTCTAGACCATAATTTCCATAAACTAATATTTTTTTCCATCGTACGTTCAGCGATCTGACTCGGGAAGGTTTCCTTCCTTGGGTCAGGGGGACCCAGTAACAAAGACGGTACAATGGGCCGTGTCGCCGCTTGTTTTCATCTTGGCTGCTAATGTTATCTGTTTATGTAGCTGCAGCTACACCGCGGCACTGTGATATTGCTGTAATTATTGGTGCCTTTCGTCGTCGTTTGGGTGCTTTGATCATCCTTACGGGATCCCTTCAGGGAAGTGCTGTTATTTTCTTTCTTACGCATGCAAGACCGCGCCGTCTCCAAGTGCATCTCTTTGGGGGGGGGGGAAGCGGGGGGGGGGGGGGGCTGATGGTGCTTTCAGCACCTGCCGGGGGAAGCGTCTGCATTTCTGGGCTCTGCAGAACAACAACAAGGTCATGACGTTTGACTCGGACTACAAAGGGCCTTCATCTGTGCTCCTTTTCACCACGGCGCCAAAGCCCAGGCTTCTGAAGCCTTTATTTCGGACTCCTTAGATATCCGTGAGGTAACACCGGTCTAGTGTTGCTGTTAATTGTACAGGACGAGCTCCCCAAACCCCTAATGCCTTTACCTCATCAGTCCCGAAGGTGCATTTTGAGATGGAGGGGAGACGGAAATCCTAGTCACCCATAAGCCGCAAATTGTGTTTTTTCTTGAATTGAACATTTTACAGAGTGTTAAACAAGGGCTGCCTTTTCAGCGCTCGGAGCCGTCATTGAAAGTCGCCATCGAGGAGTGTAATTTAGCAGAGAGTCACACTTAAATTCATTTGTCAGAGCTGAGGGTAATCGGCGTGGCGTTCTGACTGAATCATGGCCCGCGGTGTAGGGTTGCCTTCTGAGTTATGGCAAACCCCATACACATCCACGTACTGGATGCCTCACTAAACAATAAAGAAAAGACATTCGAGAAGCCCAGGCCTCTAAGTTGAAAAGAATATGAGAGAGCATGCTTTTTTCTTTTTTTTTTTTTGAGAAGGAAGAGGGGAATCCGGTCTCATACAGCCATTGAGTGATAAATTGCAATTATCTCAACAATGGCTGCTCCCATTTTCAGACGTCCTCCCCAAGGATGATCTTCTCAGGTTCTCCTCTTGCCCGCCATGCCGACGTTTCATATCTCCTTGGGCGTGTTTTTCCTACGTCGGCTGTGGCGGGTCCACAGTGCCAATCAGGTGGAAAACGTAACCGGCAAAACGTGGAATTCGATATATTCCCATGGTGGGACATGATTGTGGGGAGGACAACAAAGCTCTGAAGCAAAGACCAGAATTTGTGACAAATTTTTTTTTGCAAGAAGGCAAAATGCTGGGACACCTGACGGGGATCTCCCCTGAATGAATATCCATCACAGGCCTTACCGATGGGAGGACATGGGGGGGGCACCCCCACCCCCACCCCTCAACACTTGAGAAGGCTCCTATTGTTGTCCTAAACGTGCAGCGACTCGCCTACTGAAGTTATGGTCCTGACAAGTGCTTCAAGTCTTGTGTGTGTTCACTGGGGGCTGGCGGCCTTACTTACTTGTTCGGGAACTCTTTGGTGACCTGGTAGATGCTGACCTTCAGGGTGGCGTTCTCATAGCGGGCATGGCTGCGGTCTTTGTAAATGCGAAACTCGGCGGCCGTCACCGCCTCCCCGTCCGGGATCTGGGTCAGATCAAACCGGAACTCCTTGTGGTGCCTCCGCTGGTGCGAGAAGTCTTTATCTCTCTCAACTAGAAAAGAGAGGAATCCGGGAATGAAACAGAGTTACACGGGCGACCTGTGCACTACTCCTGTCACTTTACATTAACGCTGAAGGATGGGGGGGCAGGCACTTCAAAGGCAAAAAGGGAGGCGACGGCTTGTCCTAAAACAAAACAAAAAAAAAAAAAAAAAAACGGCAGCAGACGACTCAGAGATGCCACATTCATCAAAAGCTCTAACATTCCGATCCCAGTCCAAACATTTAGCCCAGAAGCTCAAACGCTCTCCAGTCCATTAAATCAGGACAAGCGCGGTTCCCTGCAGAATTCTCCGTGATGGATGGCCTGTCAGTTAAGAAAAACAGGCCCGTTCCGAACAGGAGCGCCTTTGCCGGCCCTCTAGACTGACAGGAGGAACCGGGAGGCTGAAATCTCTAACGCAAACCCGGATGACCGTTTTAACCTCGTCTTAGGGGGAACACCTTGCCTTGCACTTCCTTTCCCCAGCAGAACTGTCCTCCCTGCGGCAATAGTGCACCACCGGTCACATTTCTCTAGAGCGGTTTGGGACTTTTTCACACTCGGAGCCTCCGTGCGACATATTCTGCACAACGATCCGTCTTTTTCCTCAGCGTAATACAGTCCTTCAGCACTTTCTCAAAGCATTAAAATGATGAAAGAGGCACCAAAACTACATTAACATAATGAGGTATTTACAGCAATATTATGAACTCCTTCCTTTGATGATGTATGTACATCGAGCAGCATCACAGTGAAGTGCAGCCTTGGAATCATATCAAGGTGAAAGCATCGCATTTCAAACAGATGACACACGTGAGCTGGGGGGAATATGCATCAGAACGCAGGACGGAGGGCAGAAGAGGACTTAAACTCTGAAATCCAAATGGAATGCTGGACAGGGTTCTGCATGGAAGGCAGAACGGCGACTGGGATGGCGTGTTTGCACTGTGGTACTCGGGGTGATACGCTGCCTTTCGCCCGTTGTTTATCCTCAGTGCAAAAGCTGCGGTTACTTAACAGCAGTGGGTCAGGGGTCAGCCTGTAGTTTAGCTCGAGGGGCCTTCCTGAGCCCAGGGGAAGGTGGTAATTGGATGCAGAGAGCAAGGGAATCAGACGCGTTGGGTGGCAGTTTGCAGCCGATTAACGGACCAGCCAGAGAGCTGCGTAAAAACAACTCTTTAAAGTTAGGACAATTTTGTTGCCGGTATTGCTATAAGAAATACGGCCTAAATAAACTGCTTATAGTCTAGCTACTTTCTGGAATGTCACCTCGTATATTAGGGGGCAAAATTTGACAAAGATCATTTTACAGCCACGAATTCAATGTAAAAAAATGCTTGCGTTTTAACATAACAAAGTTCAAACGTAACGTCTGTAAAACCGTCAAAAAGAGAAAAAAAGAGATCTCCGCAAGCGAAGCTTGATTTCCTGAGAGAGATCTGACATTTACAACAGTGCTGTTTAAAATATTATTTAAATGTTTTGCTCTAAGTCTGCCAGATAATAAAGGTTATAATAAACGATGAAAGCTAAAAGGACCATTTAAATATAAATAAATCATGCAGCTATTGAAATCGTTCATGCATACTCCACCCAGCTGAAGTCAAACGTGGTTGTATGTATAATTCCCATAAAACTCTGAAAACTAAACACAGGAACAGACAAATATGTTTCTCATTATGAGTCTGAACATACTTTCTGCACATAGACGATGACATGAGACAACGTGGGAGCCCCTGGAGGAGGTATTTTTAAGGTAGATTGCACTAGAATTAACTAGAAGGGTTTTTAAAAAAAAATAACGGGAAAAGCAAATTTCACTACAAAAAAGCATAACCGATAGGGCCTTAAAAGACTGCCCACATGCTACGCTGAGCTTTATTAACAGTCCTCTTCTCCGAACAGTGTGTGCAAAATGTTCTTAAGGAACAAAAAACAGCATGAGGGATGGTCGGCACCGGGGGGGGGGGGGGACGTGAGTAAGGACTACCTGACCTATGCACCACTAGCTGTGCACTAAATCAGCACACGGACTTTCCCAGACTGACAAAACTCATGGCTCACTGCTCTTAACTGGAAGCGTCTGGGACTCCATGAAGGGGGCTCTGATCTTTATCACACCTAACTCAGCCCTCCCTACCTTCTGGAGATGTCATGGCACACCAGCTAGCAGCTATTTTAGAACCATTATTGATGTCATATCCCCAGGTGACTTCTTCTGGAAAAGCCTTCCTTAGGGTTGATGTACTTTTGGTATAAAGGAAACAAATAGTCATCTAACTAAATGGCCACTGGATGCTACAGTCCAACAGAACAGCCAGCGCTCAGAACTGCTGCTTCATGTGTTCCTGAAAACACAGAGCGTGGTAACATGATCCGAAGGAATGTATGTAAGGGAGCTTAACTAGCCGTGTAATTCATGTGCTCAATTAATGTAGCATGTAGAGATGAATGTGGTATGAAAAATAACACAGTGAAGCGCTTACTCTAGGCTACATCCCCTACAGAAACTTGCTACCATAAATGTAGGGAAAAACGAGTTCAGAAAAACAGAGCTTATTCAACCCCTTTCCCCTCTCTTTAACAACAGGAAGTAATTAAGGCCAATTATCCTTAGGTCAAGTCAGTCATCTGATAAGTTTGTATGAACAGCCTGGTGAAAGGTCTCAGCTACCGGGGCAATATAGCGCTAATCATCATAACTATCTTGCCCCAAATTCCCGTCCGTCCCAAGACTTTCATACTACAACACAGTACGCCTGTAGCTTATAGCGTGACTATAATCCTTAACTTATTTCGGAATTCCTTAAGTTTTTACACATTTCTATATCGGCCAGTTCGGTGACGTTTTAGTCGGTTTCTGAAAACACAGAAACATATTATCTTTCATTTTAAATATCAGTTTACGCGATTTTGTCATTAATAAAAAAGTAAAAAATAAATGGATTAATCGACATTTATATTTTATTTACGTTTTTAACATTTGAAATAACCGTATTAAGATAAATTAAAATCTCACTTAAAAAGCCGTTTGGAAAGTTTTGTGAGGGAATAAAAAACACGTCATATTTGCCATTTATGTTTAACCTAAAAACCTACAACGAGATTAATGTACGATTTACAAATGGCTTCATTTAACACAGAGTTTTATATTTTGTGCAAAAAAAATGTCTCAGCAGAATACTGTTTTCGTAATTTTCAGTTTCATTCCTTAGCTTTCGGGTTATATTGTTAAGAACAACCAATTGCTGCCAAATCAAAACAAAAATAAATAGATTTATTAAATGAATATTTTACAGAGAAGTGGCCGAATTTCAGCTTTTGATCCGGATACTTCAAAGAACAGGTACACAAAACAGCACATGTGTAACGTGTAGGCTACATGCACGGAACTAGGCGTAGGCCTGTGTATAATCGTAAATATCGTTTATTATTATTATTATTATTTTTTTTATTATTATTATTATTATTATTATATGATTGTTTAAAATGTAACGCAACATTTTAGTAAGTATTGTATTTTTTTTTTTCATTTGACCTCGTCCAAATTGTGAGAGTGCGGAATTTTAATTATTTCATTCAATCAAAATAATTGAACGAACAATGTTGTTGCCCTGGGTACACCCCCAGGCGACACACCCCCTGCTATTTTAATGAAAATATTCAAGGTGCGGGTGAACAACCCAATTCTACACATACATAATTGTAAAAATGACAGAGAGACAACCTATGTAAAATAATAACGCACAGAGACTGACCAGCATACTTACATAAAATAAATTTGGTTGGAGTAACGCGAAGCGTGGTGAGACGATGTAATGTTGAGAAAGGCGCTATAAAAGTAAAACTGATCTGAATAAATTATATAACGTGAACAATTATCTCGCAATGATAAATGAAAAAAACCCAAATACTTCAGATTATATTGCCAATTAATTTTTTTCTCAATATAGTCGATATATATAATTTAATCAGCCTAGTCGGAGTTTCATATTTGTTAACACACAACGCGACGCATGAATGCAGGCTATTAATATTTTTCATCATTTATCATTGTAGCAGAAGCCTAAAGTGCAGCGTATCACTGTGAAAAGTGTTTGCTTTTTTTTCTCCAGAGCAAATACGTACCTAGATTGACAAAGCTCATAACCATATCAGCGTCGTTGAGAAAATTTGTATCATGTGAAGTGGCCAGGGGGGGACTTTGGCTGGTCAGGGGGGCTGCGCGGTACGGCTGAGGTGCACGGGAGTAGCCATGTGAGGACCCATAGTGACCTCTGCGAGAGCTTCCCTGGCTCCTTTCCAGGGAGCCCTTTCCGGGGCCGTCCAGTATCCCGTCGTCGTCTTCGGTGGACATGGCATTGTACAGATCAAGCATGAAGAGGGGTGCCGATGATGCTTGTTTGCCCGGAGAAAACGGCCGCGGCCGGTGCGGTAAGCCCAGGATGGACAGGATCTCTCTCTGGATCTCTCTCCGTTCGTGGTTGCGCAACCTCCTGTAAATAAAACTTGAATGCACATGGTTGTCCCCCCAGCCACAGTGAACGGAGTGCAGGAAGCCCAGGCAGCTCCACAGAAGTCCGATGGTGCCCCCACACAAAAGCGCTAACGGCTTCATCTTACAGACTTTAAACTACCAAGCTGTGCGGAGAGTGTTAAGGTGCCATGCCGAGCACCAAATCACTTTTCCAGCGTTCTTCCTGCAGTTCACGTCAGCGCTTACAGCGCGTCACATTATCGAGGGGTACTCTGTCTCCCAGATGAAAGCTTTATCCCTGTAGGTCAGTCTTGTTTTAAGTTCACTTTCGCATCATATGAGCGGGTCCGAAAAAACGGCCTAATCGATGCTCAGATTCCCACGGTTAAAAGCAATAGCGGCAATCCGCCCAAAGTCGAAGCCCGTCAAGCAGTGGTGCCACAAATGTTGCAGAATCTACAAGCTTCTCCCGCACCTTGCAGCTCCGCTTAAACTCTCGGACGCAGGTACCTTCTCGCAGATGCCTTTCGCCTTCAAGCCAGCTGTGCAGAAACGTCTGGAGCGCTCGGGTGCGATATTATAAATCTGGATGTATCAGCAGCTTAATTCTTGGCGGAGGCGCTTAAGTATAATCCAGGGGAATGTGTCGAAAGCAGGACTTTTGAGAAGTCCATCCCACGCAACACAGGAGAGCCGCATCCACCACTAGCGGCCGCGCAGGGAGGTGGACGCGGCGCAGAGCATGTGAAAGAAGAGATACTTGTAATTTGAAACGATCCATAACCACCATAGAAACTAGCAGGTCATTTAATTACTATAAGAAAGGCTGGCACAGGATACCCGGGTTTAAATCGTTTAGATTTTGTTTGACAGCAGGACATTATTTTATCAGTGATATTACATGATATTTATTAGACTATTAACGTCAATACATTTTTACTATTTGACACTCAAATGTGTGGCCGTATCTGTAGCCGCCTTTTTAATTTTGTGAAATAAAATCACACAAAAGATGGGCGTCTGATATTTAAAATATCTTTGCATATTCCTGTCCATTACGCGTGAAGTTAGCAAACCCATGCAGGCAATTATTATTATTTATATATCAGTATTTATACATATTTGTGACCAACTCGCAGTGAGTGCGGTAAGCAGTAAGGGCATGGGAACATCAAATGCCCTCTCGGTACGCTCCACCCAGTGAATAATACCTTAGGAGCACCTGTCTTTCCTGGGGGCATAGCATAGTTGGACACAGTTAAATCACTATTTAGAAGAAGAGGCTTTAATCGTCACCAAACCCGACATTTCTTTGTGCGCCATTTGTCAACCCGAGAACACAACTTAAGGTTGAAACTAGTCTCGTCAGATTTGAGTTTGAACTTATACTGGCATACATTGGTTTACACACACACACACACACACACACACACACACACACACACACACACACACACACAGAGAGAGAGAGAGAGAGACACACATATAATAAAGTAGGACTAATTAAGAAATACAACACTTTTTAAAAGGACACGATTTTTTTGTTTAAATTCTGACTTTGTTATAACTACAGGTAAAACACAATTTTAAAAGTAATTAGTAAACGTAAAATTACTTTAAATTCACTCTGATTTAGAATGTTGTAATTTACAAGTATGTTAGCTAATACGGCTGAGCGTTTAAAATAAGCGCACTCATAATCACCACTTCAAAGTGCTTCACCACACCCTCTCCTGAGTAGTCTACTAATTACGTCACCAAAGTGGCGACTTTCTTTATTGAAGTGACGCCCAAGGCAAAGACATTGATAATTAACTGATTCCAGCAAGAAGGACAAAAAGTAAGGTAAAATATCAGAAGAGTGTTTGCTCTTGAGAATGTCCTGGACAGAAACACCAAAGTAAACGCGCGTGAATAGACAGCTCCATCTGCTGTTCAATAGCATTCATTGCTTTCGTCAGTGATGATTCGCACGCACGCATAACTCAAAGACTTGAATTTTTAATTAATTAATAATTTATTGATTCAGCTTCGCATCATTATATGTTTGTTTTTTATCGCCTTTTATTATTGTTTAAATTTATGTGACAGTTGTGTGCAATCCATATCGACCATATATAAAACATGCAGCCAGTTTTTTAAACACTTGAATAACAGTGTACTTATCATATTGATCCAAGTACCGTATATTGAAAGCTATTTGTGAAGGTCAATAATTCAGTAGATAAGTCAGTCGGAGTAAAGTCCAAGGCAGATTCTTCATGATTTTTACCATGCCGTTTTAAATCACCAGGGGGCACCCGAGCAATATTAAACCTGTCCTTATTTAGAGCAACGCTGATGTAAGTGACAGCCGTTCAGCGTCTTTGCCTTTATCGATTCCATGCTGTTCCGTCCCCATAACACCTTTATTTCTTCACGACGAACCCTTTCTCTGTTCAGCTGTATGTTTAGAAAGCCTTCCCCCTACAAGGCGAGGTCAGAAAGCTAATGAATATTTCGGGGCTGAAAGAGTCCACCCAGTCACCGTCTTTCACTTATTCGTAGAGGCGAGCAGATTTGCCTGAAGCCAGGAGCCACTTTCCGACAGCCACTGAGCCGCTGGATCATTATCAGCCTGGGCTCCTCTGTAATGGACGGGCCTGTCTGCCCTGCATGTCCCATTGCAGCTCACCAGGAACCATGCTTCTGTTGCCTGTTTCACAGGGTCATTACAAAAACAGCATTATAGCACTGTCAGTGTAAACAGCAGGAGGCTATTGCAGGAACGGACAGACTTTCTAAGGTTAATCTCTGCTTTGCCCTGCTTAACAGAATGGGGGGTCAGGGTTACGTTTTGTTTGAAGGAGTTGTCTGTAACACCTTATTGGGGGGCTGAAAGGCAGATAGACAATGCATTATCAGTGACGTGCGCCGCGGAAACCTCTCCCTTAGGGAGATATTAGCTAACGTGTTTGAAATACCAAGGCTCTAGCAGGACAAGTCTGGATGATTGTAGTAATGTGTGGTAATGCCCTGGGGCCCCAGGATCACTGGAAACTCTGGGAACTCTGGGACTCCATGTTGCAAGTCGAAAATGTTTCCCTTTCTGATGAAAGATGGATCAGCACATTTGTGAGACCTTTCGAATGTTGCGTTTCTATTTGTCATAACTGGTTAGGCATTTGGCATAAGGACATGCACAGAATACATGATAATTAAAAATGCATTCATATGCATCGAGCGCATTTATGTTTGTATCCCTATAAAAAAGCCACCCTGATGCAATCACTGCCCCCCCCCCCCCCCCACCCCATATACAGCATCTCCTTTCCTTTCCTCACATTCTTTGTCTTCTGGCTATTTTTTCCAACTCTGACTTTTTAACGGCACATTATTTGCCTATACATCAATACACAGTGACTGAATTCAAGCAGTTTGTGTAGTGTTGCACAATGGCCAGTAGAGGGAATCTTGCCCCTCGTTTAAAAGTAATCCTAAAAAATAATTTCTTGTCATATCAGCGCAAATGCACATATGTACGCAATCACGCTGTTACAACAATGGATTTCCACATGTATCGCTTTTAAAGGTGATTAAGTACTCGCATACCAGTTATCTCCATCCCTGACTCTATAATCTATTGACTGGAGACCATATATATAAGTAGGCCTAGTAATGCAACACCAGTCTTTAAAAAAGTATTTATTAATGATACCACATGGTAATACAAAAGTCACGTCAACAAAAAAAGTAATAAAATTAATGAATAAAAAAGACTTTCGCACAAATAAAGGTCCTTAGTAGACATGAAATGACACAAATTTAAATAACACCAGTAAGGCAGTGGGTGACGGCGTTCGCCTGGAGCGGCGTTTTAAGGTCACATTAACCAGCAAAGAAGAATTCACCTGGCAAGGCTGCACCAAGGAGTTAATTTCAAAAATAAATATACCCATGTAGAGAGGACTGAAGCAAGTGCTCTGCAAACACCTTAATTTTAAGAGACATTTTGGAAACTACCCTAAGCTTACATATAGGCATAGATAGAGTTACATTTTTGCACACCAGCATTGAGGAATGTTGGCTACGGCCACAATGTCACGATTATTATTATGTTCATTCAGTATAATCTGAGGTTCACTTACAAGTATTAAATTCATATTTATGTGGCCAGTGGATCATTGTAATAAACAACAAATTACAATGATTTTGATTCATAAAAGAAGCAAACAGAGTAGTTACTCGCTGAAAGTTGAATGTGTATATAAAGGCTAAACTTTCCAATGACTGTTTTGCTCGATCCAAAAGTTATATAGCCCTCTAGAAATTTAAACTCCAGCAATTAATCTGTAGGACTTAGGACTTATGTGTTGTTTTGCTTTCTTAGTACAACAGTTTAGTTTGCTCATGATTATTGATGACTGTGATTTCTCTTAATATTAAGCAAGTATTATACTAATGCTACAAAGAG
Organism: Brevimyrus niger; assembly: GCA_015164015.2. Taxonomy (NCBI): domain Eukaryota; kingdom Metazoa; phylum Chordata; class Actinopteri; order Osteoglossiformes; family Mormyridae; genus Brevimyrus; species Brevimyrus niger. Next base: position 1,019,296 of record JAABNY020000063.1, read on the forward strand.
TGGCTACTAAGCTACAAGGACTAGTTGGCCCAAGGTAAAACACGTAAAAAGAGGAACAGTTTGCGATGAATTCCACGGGCGCCCTGGAAATGATCTGCCATTTCGGGACGAGCCACTGGGATGCGAGAGGGAGTCCGTGTGCTTTAAGGGTTACAATGCTGTGGATAAGGAAGGTTATCTCTGCGTTATGTTCTGTCGTCTCTTCTTGACAGGCTGAGGTCCACAGCAGGCGGTGGTACAGCACCTGGCCTCCACGTCCCCTCAGGCCCAGGCGGGAGGCTGACCTGCATGTCAATCTCATGCCCCATTAGGAGAAGAAGAGCACCTGGCTGTCGCTAATGAGTTTTTTTTTGCAATAAATTCATGAATTGTGTTTGTGTGATCCGGCATGGACTCCCTCTCACAACCTCAGGATTCGGTCCATATATACCGAGTCGTCAGGGAGTTGGGATGACATGCCTAATGATTCCCAGGTATTCTGATGTTCCTTTAACAGGCAGAGGTACTTCTGTGTCCCCATCAAGGAGCTCAATACTATTAAAAAGTGATCTTCCTGAGATTGGAAAGACTTCCTTTTATTCCCGGTTGATTTTCTTGCATTGTAAAGATGCCAGGTCGCTTATGCCCGGTACCGTTAATAGTTGGGTCCTTTCCTAAATGGGTCCCTGCGCATCATGACGCCATAGCAGAGAGAGGGGTGGCACACTCCCGGCTGCCCTGCATCCCCAGGGCTGCCCCGCTGGCCTTCGTTCCCTTGCGGACCTGGGGGTCCGGGCTTGCCTGGATAGCCCAACTTGCTCACACCTGGGGGTCCCATCGGACCTTGCAAAGCAAACAAATCACAGCATAGGGATCGATACATCGCCACTGTCCCAGGAAAATCACAAATGTTTTTGCTATGGATAAAATATGGCTATTCTCCTCTGTCTACTGATAGCATTTGACATCTAATTGACCAATGAGAAGATGTTACATGACATTATCAATTTAACTAGTACTTATGTTAACATTTGAATTCATGTTGCTTGTTTATATAGGTTCCTTTATATAGCTGATTTTGACATTGATAGCTAGGTAGTTAAGCTAACATCACATATTTCTCATTGGACAGTGATGAGACATTATAATTTATATTTTCAGCTGCTCTTTACCTCAACACAACATACAGCACATTTACCCCCCATTCTTCATCCTGCCTGAAACAGGCAGTTATTCCCATTGTAGATGAACCTCTGACATCACAGCCACCATCCTAGCACCATCCTCCAATACTGATACTCTCAGTCACCTGCTTCTCATCCCTCGACAGCAGGGTTACCCAATAAGCACCCTGAGGGCCAGTCCTGGTCCATGTGGTGCCCGAGATGAACATCGGCATCAGCGTCCCCCACCCGAGACAAAGTTCAACGCTTATGGAAGTGACTGGCCTTGGTCACACCCCCACCGCTTGGCAAATTTGATCATCAGCAACACCTCCCCTGCTAGCCAAATCTAATCATCTTAAACCGGCATAACTGCTAGATATTGGGGGCAATAGCCTCTGGATTTGAGCTTTTGGTAGTTTTGAATTATTGGAAAGCCCTGCTCTACAGTCTGCGGGCATCAAACAGCCAGGTAGCATTGGAGGAAAGCTCCATCGTGCTCCTTGGTTGGATTTCATGTTACTGTTCACAATCACATGACACTGACTGCAAGTCATTACATTGACAGACACAATAATGATGGTTTGCAGGATCCAGCAGGCATTACTATTCTGTTATGCTGCCATGGGTTTGGTGCTGCTTTGGTAGCTGGATCTCTTTCAGAATTTCACTTAGGATGTGGTATTTTTCACCAGACATTATAATTGTAGGAATTTTGACCAACGGTTGGCACAGTGGGTTGATTTGTTTGGACGATTCTCCTGTTTATCTTCATACATGTTGTTCCCAGTATGGCTGGCATCTTTAGAGTCTTTTAGAAACGGCAGTTCCCGTGCCTTACCTGGGAGTCCTGGTGGTCCCTGGTCGCCTACCATAGCTCGTCCTTGACTTCCTTTCTCACCTTTTTCACCTGGATCTCCTGCACGCAAAAAACATATGTGGCTCACCATCTGCAGTAGAGTTCAGGAGTGCAGAGCAGTTCAGGAAAATAACCCCTAATTCAATGATAACCAGGTCAACAGCCCTCCCAAGACCTGAGAGAGGCCACCAGAAATGGAAATAACCCTACAACTTTATTTCTCCGCATTGGTTGATGATGCTGTGTGGACCTGGTGATACCTTTTAGCCCAGGGACTCCAGAATCCCCTGGCAGGCCGGGATTCCCCTGCATGCCGTTGGAGCCCGGTATCCCAGGAAAGCCCCTGGATCCCGGTGGTCCAGCTGGGCCTGGAGGGCCTGGGCTCCCTGAACGTGTGTGACAGTGGTCACAGCCCCTTGGCTGAGAGTTCTGAATGAGGGCTGGAATCTCAGCTGGGTGAGGAAACATGGATAGAGGTGTGGCTTTAAGCATACTACACGAAGAATTGGTCACCCTTGTGTTTGAAACGAAGCAGTCGGGGTAACGATAGAGACACTCACACCTAAGAATATCCCGGCAAATCTGCCGAATGTGTTGCTCAGACATTTCCCTTCCCTGAAAGAACAAAGCATGCGTTGGGGTGATGCTTCTACCATATTATGTTGCTGGCCTGCTAACGTTGCTCATGAATGATGGGAATGTTTCCATTCAATTAGATACACATCACTGCTGTGGTTCGATTATGCAACCTGTGTTACAGCAAATCACAACGTTGTTAAAATGACTCCATCCATTGTATGTAATAGTTAATTTGGTTTTTAAATGGTAGGTGTTTCCTTCCCAGTCATAATTTTGAGTGATGCTGTTGAGATGTTAAAGAACACAAGTGCGGCCAGCCAAACCGATCACTTGACGCACTGGTCTGCCCTCTGGTCCAGGTGGCCCTGCTGGGCCTGGTAACCCGCTGAGCCCCCGCAGGCCAGAAGGGCCCATCTGTCCTCGCTGCCCCGGCTGTCCTTGATGGCCATTTTGCCCCCTCATTCCTGCTTCTCCTGGTGACCCTTTCTAGTTTTAGGCAACCACATATAACAAGTTTGTGAAGGTAGCATTAGCACAGCAAAGCACACCAGCGATCATTGAATCCTAAAGGTGCTAACATGCACAACAATATCTATAATTACAACAACCCTGAGGAGCATTGGCACAGTCCCTGATTAACAATCACAGAATTCCAGTTTAGAATTGGCAAAGTCTCAGGTTAACATTTACACTGATCCCCTTTAGTATTGGTACAGTTCCTGGATAGCATTCACACTGGTCCAGTTTAGTATTGGCACAGTCCCTGGTTAGCATTCACAGAAGTCCAATTTGGCACAGTCTCAGATTAGCAATCACAGAAGTCCAGTTTAGTATTGGCACAGTCTCAGGTTAGCATTCACACTGGTCCAGTTTAGTATTGTCACAGTCTCAGGTTAGCATTCACACTGGGCCAGTTTAGTATTTGAAAAACTAAAAGTTAATTATGGCCACTTTAGCATTAGCACAGACTAGATTTCACATTTCTACATGCCCAGGCTAGCACTCCCATATGCCTACAGGTAAACATGAGGCGTGTGATATACAGGGCTGAACATAACATTACATTGAATTTACTACCATCATCTCTGTCCCATAAACAGAAAAATAGAATGATAGCTGTAAATGACACCAGGACTTGCGGCTAACACTTTCACTAGCATCATGTATAAGCTTCTGAAGGTATATCTGAAGCCAATGCTTCACACTACAATAAACGTACCTCCCCTTTTTTCCCTGGGTGGCCTGTAAATCCCTGCAAATATGAAAGAAATGTGTCAGTATGTGGCGACTCGGCGGCTGATGGGCATGGCATGGCGGCACTGGGCACGTTACCTGCTCGCCGTTCCTCCCGTTTTCTCCCTTTTCTCCTTTTGGGCCCTATTTAAAAGATGTGAAAACTCTGAGGGCTGCAGCAGGGAAATGCGGCCAGGGCAAGTTTTTGACTATGACTCTGTGGGATGAAGATGCTTTTTCTTTTCATTTTTTCAGAAATGAAATAAATTTCAGATTTGCTACATTTGCTTAATTTGCCCCAAAAAGCCAGGGCCTCTGCCTCCTTTTCCATAGCGCTGAATGGGGAAGCTGTCGAACGTGATTCCAATTTCACAAAATTAAAGACAACCACTCTTGGAAGGACACAATAAATTGTGTGTCTGATTACACATGGAAAACTTCCTAGAAAATGGAAAAAAAAAAAAAAAATCCATTACCATGTTTTCCGATCTATTCCCGATGTCTCAAACCTGAGAAGTTTTACGGTCCTTTTAAATAAGCTTCCTGTAGTCAGTCTGCTTAGACTTATTTTTTTGGCATCGCATGTCAAACTAGAATGTTTAGAATGTCTAGAATTCCTTTTAAAATACAATTAGTAATGTCACCATGTCATTTGTTATATAGTATGATGTCCTTGC
>JAABNY020000063.1:1032948-1051352 GCA_015164015.2 Brevimyrus niger
ATAACCACTGCTCCTCCATGTCGGAAGGAGCCAGTTGAGGTGGTTTGGACATCTAGTGCGGATGCCTCCTGGACGACTACCTGGAGAGGTTTTCCATGCATGTACTACAGGGAGGAAGCCCCGGGGCAGACCCAGGACTTGCTGGAGGGATTATATCTCTCAGCTGGCCTGGGAACGCCAGGTAGCTGGGGAGAGGGAGGTCTGGGTATCTCTCCTGAAGCTGCTACCCCCGCGGCCTGAACCCCGGAGAAGCGGAAGATTATGGATGGATGGATGTTCTCCCTTCTTGGATGACAAATTCCCTGTCCTAGTCACTGCTACAGTGCTACCATATTTATTTTATCCAGAGTAAGAACACAATGAATCTGTGAGTCCAGCCTAGAAGCGTCTGTCCGACGACAGAGTAGCCACATCCTCCCAAGGCTATAAAACCGACAATGTTTCAAAAATGAAACCTACAGTATATCTACGCTATCATGGTAACCACTTGTTGTTAGATTTGCTTCACTGCACATTTACTCAACTTGCTTTGTGTTTCATCAGTGCAAGGCAACCTTACAGCACCATTGGGGCGGTTTGTTGTTTCTGTGGCCCACTCCCTTAATTAAAACAAAATAAATAAATAGCTAGCCAGTAGTCAGAAGATGGTAGCTAGTTAGCTGGTTAGCAAAACACGCTGCATCAGCATCTCTTTAACAAGGAGCGTGATTATCTAAAATTCAGCGCAGTGACCATTTGTGGCTTGAATGGGGGTGAACACTGAGCTAATTCGGGTGCCTGGATGCATCCCCAACAGCAGCACTGGAAGGCGGCAGGAGCCTTCAGATGCAGCAAAGCAGTGCGAGGTGGACGGCTTTCTGGGAGGTGGTACAGAGGATCGGCCTGAACCACCTGCAGCCAGACAAGCAGCACATCACCGAGGAGTGACGCCTCCCGGATTCTGGAAGCTTCTCCGTTTTACAGCATCGTCATCAGGATGAGCGTCAGGGTTTGGCCATTTTCCAAATGGAAACCTCACATTTGGTGGGCTTTCCCATCTCATTCTGTCACTCTGCAGACAATGTCTTAGGTTTGGCTGGGCCTTGGCAGGCCTTCGGACCTTGGCAGGCCATCGTAAAGTGCTCAGTTTGTTGGTCATCTGTTTGCTGTACTGTAGCTGTCAGGTTGTATTTCACATTTAGCTAAGTGCTAGTAGCTAGGTATTCTAAATCCTCTTGGGTGCTGGGAGGGAATGCTTATGTGTGCTTAAAGCTAGGCTGGCATTCAAGTAAATCATCGCCTACTGTGTGCTAATCCAACTATATTATAAAATGGAGGGTGTAAAGCAGGGGGCTCGTAGTCCAGGACGTCAAGCGCAAGCTGCCAGCTCACAGCCCAGCAAGGGTCCAGTTCTCGTGGCACCGAGAGCGATGCCCCCCGTTGATTCATTGCTCCAGTAAAAGAGGCAGTTGTAAAATTGGGCAAAATGTGAAATCCCCTTGGACAAACTTAAGTTAGGCAACACAATAATAGTAATTAAAATCCCATCTAAATGTACCAAAAACAGGATATGGTGGAAACAAAGTTTGTCCATTGGCGAGTTTGAATTCGACAAAACACGCACATAGCACAGGAAAAAGGACGTCCTGGGACAGTGCCAAAGGGGACTCTGCCTTCCTCCCTCTCACACGCAGGATAAGCCTGTTTCATGGACACGTTTAGTGCAGCTGCCAGTCCGGCGTCCCCTGTACTGAACAAGGAATGCCTGAACATTACATTAAACAACAATGTTGTCCTAAAAGCCCACAGTCATCTTTTAAAAAGACAGTACAAACAGTATGTTTGTTGGCGTATCCCAGCCTGACAAACTCATTTACACATGTGGAGGTCATTGAGTTTTTATGAAGCAATAATTCAGAGTGCAGGACATATTAACAATAGTATGGTGGCGTGAAGGTCTGCTAACATATTACCACCGATCCCCACCCCCCCCCTCAGGCCTCAAAGTGCAGCTATTGCCGACCACTAGCTATTCTGAAAACTTGTCCTCCTTCAGACACCCACTTCTGGATAGTCTGCTTGGTTTCTGCTCCATTCTGGGGCTCTGGCCTTCCAACTGATTAAACAGCACAAGCATGTTCAGATACTGTGTCTCGGGCCCCATTTTTATTTCTACACTGTTATAACTGGATATTATGTTGTTAATATTATGTTAGAAGAATCGGGTAATGATCTGAATGGATCTGAAGGATGAAGGGGTTACCTATAAACAATGAGGTCAAGCCCCCCTTTTAATAACATCTGGCCACAACCGCTGATCTCTGCTCACTCAGCAATGGTGGACAATGACATGTTATTTTAGATGTCTTTTATGAATAATAGGAAAATATGGATCTGGCATGAAGCTCTCATGAGTAAACAAATGGAAGCATCACAGTAATGCCATTGTGTGTTTGCTAAAATACACCTGTGTAAACAAAGACTGTTAGTGTCTGTAGAGTGCATTCAGTGAGGTTACCTTGAAAGCAGAGCTCATCATTTTCTCACAATAAACTGATGCAGATGTTTGGCACATCTGTGAGCTTTTAGTCTTAAGGGGATTGTAGAGGAACATGGAAACATGGTGCAAAGACTAAATGTTAATATCCTTGGAAGGAATTAAAAGCTCAATCTCTAGTAATGAGCATGTTCAGTCCGAACTGCCTTGCCAATGCAGTATTCAACTGACAATATAGTGTCTTCTCATCCCATAAGCAGTACCTACGAGACGAAGCCTTCAAGACTCTGAAGGTACACCCACTGCTTGGCAGAAGACTCATCTAAGTAGCTCCCACCCCCTCATGCAAAGCTCAGAGGTGGACCACGAAAACAAACAAAAATCAGACTTACTGGGTGTCCCTCTCGTCCGTCAGTGCCAGGGAGGCCCGGCTTTCCAGCTCCTCCCTAAGGAGATGTGTCGAAGAACATCATCAGAACAACAACATTATCTGCAGGCTTTTCAAATGCCTGTCAGCTGTCAGTACTGTTAGCATCTCTAGTGCAAATTTAGAACTTTGTGATTTCAAAATCAGGAGATGCTGTTGCATCTCAGAGCTTTACAGATCAGGGAGTTAAAGCATGTTATGAAAATTCATGTTCGCTGGCTTCTAGGTCTATGGTAGATATCATACCTCTGAGGTCTTTTGAAGGTGTCACACACGGTTTAGCTTGAAGCTACATCCACAATGCTATGTTTTCATTTAAAAAGGAAGACATTAGTTTCCATCTTTCATCCGCATTACCCTGAACTTTTCAAAACCCAAAAACTGATACTTTTCATAACAGTTTTCAGAGCCATATTCTTCTGAAAATTTAAATTTAAGTGTGTATGACTGAAAATGGAGACTATTGAATATGAAACCCTAAAAGAGCCCTAAATGGTACCCACTCATTATGTGGACCTTCACAGATGCCACCAGTTATACCCTCTGATTGTTTGATTGGTAACCTGGTCATGCTCTGTCATTACGTGTTTGTTACACTCTGATGAGAAAGAGTACGATTAACTAGCAGGCTTGTTCATTTTAACACAGCAGTAAAAATTGTCACACCCACAGGGGCGGGGCAGCATCGCGGCTAGCAATCACCTCGTTCTCTACCACAATACTGAAAGCAAGAACAGCCAAACAGCAATTGTGAAGTATCGTTGCCATATTATGACCATTACTGAGCATTTATTTGTTTCGTGTCTTCCCTGCCTGTCCCTTCGCATCCTGCCGTCTTGCCTGCCCCGCTTCCCCGGTCGTCTTTGCCTTCCTGCCTGGTTCTGCCTGCCTTACATGCCCTGCCTTCCCATCCTGCCTGCCTCATCCGTTCAATCCCTTTGTCTCATCGTCCCATTTCTCTCTGCACGACTGATCTCTCTGGCTTTGAATCTCTTGCGAACGACCCAACTACCATTTTGGATTTCCCCTTCGGATTTGGTTGCTTTTGGCTGTGTCCAGTTTAATAAACCTTTCTCCTCGCATTTCAGGGTCTGTCTCCTCCCTAGATCGAAGTCATCACAAAAATCAGCCTTTAAACTGGAGAGAAATAATGACCTGACATTTATCGATAACCATTGATATTGAGCAATATGTTTTTTTTTTAAATGCGATAACATTTTTGGCCATATGCAGAATTAAACAGTATTCCGACACGGTAGACATGGAGGAACTGCTGTCAATGGTGCTTTCCCTGTTGCTGACCTGTATGCAGTTAATTTGCATGTTACACAGTGAGTCCTGCATATTAATGCAAAAAAAAAAATCTGTCATAATTGTATTGCAATAGAACTCATTATCACTAGTGAACAAATGATACCGTGTGCAGGCAACACTTTCCTTTCCTGTTTTTGTTGACGCTCGCCTGTGCAGCGTGTAGCCTAATAGCTACGTCATTCATGTTTTGACTCATTTTAGTGTTGCTGGAAATACTTCGGTAAACGATGTTAAAATGCCTGTGTAGATGCGCGTGTAGAATGGAGTTTTCAAATGAAAATATAGCAGTGGGGGTGCAGCTGAAAGCATCCTGTAAGATAAACCTGCCTCATGTGGAGAATGGGAGATTCGCAGAGTCAACTGCGCTACTTGCTGAATCATAGATAAGTGTGCTGTGGAGATGGAGGCTTATTCCCTGCAGAGCAAAGCTGCAGAGCCATTTAGCGTAGGCTCAGCATTCAGAAGGCGCTGCCAGAAGAGATGATTAAGAACAACTGGCTGGATCCACAAGTTGGAACCAGGAACCTTAGATGCCCCCCCCCCACCCCCACCCCCTAATTTTCCCTGCTCCAGATTCTTTCAGCTCAGAGGAAGAGGAACAAATGTGGACATTAAAGGGGTAATATATGTTTCAGAGATACAACATGAGGCGTATAACGTAGGATTTACAATGCAGGGAATCACCGTGGCGATGATGAACGGCCTTGTGGGTAATAAGAAACGGCTGTTGGGGAAGCACTTGAAACAGTCATCGCAGCCTGCAGTGCATGAGGAAACACTAACGTGCCCATGGATCTGCATGTGACCCAGTTTCAGGAATACACTTCTATAGCTTGGATGCTGCCTGGTAAGGAGAAACCCGACAGATGTGCGCCTCTGTTCCTACGGCCTTCGCCGCCTCGCCTCATTTTCATCACTGGGCCCGTGGCCTCTTCATCTGCCTGCTCTGCTTCTGCTCTAATTCCCGAGTTGGACAGACCGATCGGGCTTCATACGAACCTTCTGGCCGTCACTGCCTGGCTCCCCATCTTTCCCATCAAGGCCAGGACGTCCCTGAGTGGAAAAACAATGGAGGCGTGAGTGCCGACCCGTCTTCTTTACCAACAAGCCCCCAGAAAGTTCTGGAAATCCATACGCACAGGAGCCCCTGGAAGTCCAAGCAGTCCCGCAGGTCCTATGCTCCCCTTCTCTCCCTGAAACCGGCACAACAGAATCAGAAGTATAGTGTCCATTATGCTACTGTAAATCAAGCTTGTTTTTAAGGCATCCATGATAAATATAATATGCAGGTCATCGTTTTAATATATGAAAAGAATACTTACCACCTTGCCATCCCGGCCAGGTAACCCTTGTAATCCTGGTGACCCACTTGAACCCTGAAATATCGAAGAAAATAAGAATTAAACACTGTTGCCAAGGTAACAATTTAACAGAACAATTTAACAAAATTTTGCAGAATGCAAACATGATCATGAGCATAGTCAGCTTCTCTTAAAACTCAACTGCACCCTGTAATTAATATGGAGTCCATATTTGTCCTTGTCATCAGATAAGGGCTAATACAGAAATGGGAGCCACGTGACAGATTCTCAAAGACCAAGTCCTTTATACAGTGGGAGATGAGGTGTACAAGGAAGCTGAAATGTTTGCCATTAGTAAGATCTCTAACATCTTTCAGGAAGTTCACATAAATTGCACCACAGTTCAAAACAGTGAATTTCTGCTAAATCCAGCTGAGTGTTGGGTTACCTCTAAAGACATAGAAAAGCATTTAAATATCTATTTGAAATGGCTATGTGTAATTCCTAGTAATTTACTGCTGACAGGAGCCTCATGTTTGGGATTTGTGCTTGCTGAGGCATCGCCCTCTATCTTCCTGTTAAAAAGTAGAAGATGACAACATCACAACATAAGCAGCCTGGAATTTTCACACCCACCATCTGAAAAGCTTTTAAAACTCAAAAACACCCTGGACTATAACTTATCATTAGGAGGAAATAATTACTTTGGTTAAACGTTTCTTACTTGTAATGCAAGCCAATATTTACCCTTGGAGGTCATCACAGGTGATTTTATGCACATTAGCATAAAAGGTCAAATATTTCCTGCTTAACTGAGTGACAGACACTCCTATAGATATTCCACATTTTTTTTTTACTCTCTATGGTTCCTCTTGACAAGACATGGCGGTATGGCTCTTGTGTTTAGTTACCTTTTCACCTCGCAGTCCCGGTAAGCCAGGAAAACCCGAAGAACCTCGCTCACCCTGAACAGAAAGATAACTGTTACACCATTTCCACTCCACTGACATTGTGTCATTAGACAATTAATGGACTTCATATACACAGAATAACCAGCAGGATTAACAGGAAGAAAACATCTAGGTGCACAGCTATTTGTGAACGCAATAACTACTAAGCGCACTCGGTACAATTCATAAGAAGGCACTGCCCTCCTACCCGATCGCCAGGCTCTCCCTTTTCACCCTTGTATCCATCGGTACCACGCGGACCCTACCAGGGGCAGAAAGGTTCTGTAAATCTCTCCAAGCCAGAGAGGCGGAGCTTGATCTGCTCAACAACCAATCAGCAGATGTATATCTGTACCTGCATGCCAGGTGAGCCCGGAAGGCCTGGATTTCCTCTCACACCGGGAACACCCTGTGCAGGAGAGATTCAAATATTTGTAAATGAATTGCTGGTGAGAACATTTGCCAGAGCACCTGTGCTGGGGATCTGCCTTTTTAAGCTTATATAGGCTTAACGGGGAATGCAGTCATCCACTAACGGTCAGACTGATTTAGCTGAGAGCAGCAGGGCCACATGTGTGTACGCTGGAAATGTTAACAGCTTGGGATCAGTCATTGAACAGTGTCCATCTTTGCCTGCACATAGCGTGTAGCTAAACAGCAAACTGAGTTACAGTTGTTAGCAATTACTTAGCTGCGCAGTAACTGCAGTGTTTTACACTTGGATTGTCCTTTGCTAACAAATGAGTCTGAGTAAATCCAGCATTAAACAGCCACTGAGCTCTGCACACAGACTCCACAGTGGCATTTTCTTATGAAAGATGATGTTCTTATTTAGCTTTCGTTTAATCTGGCTTAAGGCCCTGAAAAATCCCTCAATCCACCACATGATTCAAAACAATAACGTCCCTTAAAATCGCTGCTTCCAAGTGGTGATACAGTAAAGTATTTGTTCAAAGTCTTCAGTGTAGATTTATTTTAGCATAATTTGAAATACTCCAAGTTAAACTGAAGCCTGTCATCTTTTCCACTGTTTAATTGTGGCCTGTTATCATCATGGGCTGATCAAATAAGGAAATTATTGTGCCTGCAGATGTTACTAATGGGTTAGACTATGACTATCTGTATAGATCAAAGACCCAGATTCTCTGCACTTCATTAAAAATCATATTCTTGTAGCTAAGCAAGCTTCCCAATAAATTTTGAAAACATGCATGTTTATCAATGGCCAGAACATCAAGTGGGCTGTACTAGAATGTTTTTGTGAAATGGTTGTAAGTTACCATGGCTAATAGTTAAATTATACGTGTCATGATCACTGCCGCCAAACATTGTTGGAACTCAGTGCTTATCGCACAAATTTGACCATTGTTGGAGAAGGAATTAGCGCCACCAAATATAAAGCAGGGGGATTGATTGAATTGTGTTGCTGTTAACTGTTCTAGAAAGACGGCAAAATCAGGCACAGAGTCCGGGATAGATGGAAGCTGCAGTGTTTTTGAGTTACGGGGAGTTTGGCTGGCAGAGCGTAAGCCCTCGTGCGGGGGGGGCAACCCGCAAGCTGAACAGCAAAAGTAGACTAAGCAAAAGCGGGGTGAGCCAGAGACTTCATGGTGGATACAAGTAAGTATGTTAATGAGCTAAACTTCATTGTATAAATGCCAGCACTGATTTTCATGCACATGTTGAAGCTCAAATGATACTTCTGCTTCTGTACAGTGTTTGTGTGTTTTTCTTTGTATTTATGTAAAGGTCTTAAGCGGACTCATATCATGGCAAGACAACAAATAAAGATATTCAGTCATATTTTGTCATTAAATACCCATGGTGCCAGCCCGACTACTGGGAGCCAGAGCGCAAGGCGAGCCGCGGTCGATGCCAGTGGCGTCAGTGCCAGCTGAGCAAGCCCGTAAAATATGGGAAACTTCCTTGTTACATGGAAAGTAGAGTAATATTCGACTCTTTTGGAAATGGCCCACTATTTCACCGAATGGTGTTAAACGAGGAATTCTGTTTTCCTGTTAATGCTATCTGGGAGGCCATTCTAATGACATCACTTTCCAAGTAAGCGGGGGTATTGGCGTCTGCCCCACCAGCAGACCATCTTGGCAGGGAATGTCACGCACTTCCTGCAAAAAGGTGCAGGGTTGTTCTGAGTTCATGCTACTGGTGGGAAGCATGTTTATATTATTATCGGACGGTGTGTGTGTGCATACTGTGTATCAGGGTTGCGATATTAAACTACGTAGTACTCACAGGCTTACCCTCAGCACCAGCAGGTCCAGGTTGGCCTGGGCCTCCATGTCGTCCCTGTTCACCCTTTTTCAAACACAACAGCGGACGGTCAAAATAAAAAGAGGCAAAATCAGACACTTTGCAAATGGACCTTTCAAAATCACTGGCTAAAAATGCTGTTGTTCACGATTTCTATTACATTTGCAATTACGTTGAGATACTGCAAATATCTGCTCACTGCTGAGCCAGTCGCAGGCATTTTTGCTGCATATTATTATTTATTTCTTGCACTGCGGTGTGACTGGGTTTGCATAGACCACATTTGAGGACCAAATTGTCCCCAAAGTGTAGTGAAACCTGAAATTTACCTACTTTTAGGGACATCTTTTGAGGTCCCCACTTGGATAACATCAGTTTTATAAAAAAAAATATGTAAATGCAATCAAAAAAGTAAAAATGCCAAAAGTCTTGTATTTGAGTTGGTTACTTATGGTTAAGGATAGGGATGGGTAGGGGTTGAGGGTGTTGTGATTGGGATTAGGGTTTTTCCACATATAAATGAATGGACTGTCCCAATTTACTTGTACTGTATGTGTGTGTGTGCGCGCGTGTGTGTGTGTGCGCGCGTGTGTGTGCGTGGGAACTGCTTTTAGCAGGGACTTTTTGGTCCTTTAAAAAAGTTCATTATACTTCAAGGCAACATTGGCGCCATTATAAAACAGAAACATGGGCCACCAAGCGAAGCCGGCACTTAATATGAAACACGCCCCAGCTCTGTGGAACGCGTCACGCTGAGAGGCCCATCTGCATTGCAGCCATGCCTCATTTTCCAAATGGCAATGAAGCACCTTCACAGTGACTGCCGACTGAATAAAGCCTGCTTATCCCCATGTATGAACTGAACACTAGCCCCTGAATGCATTAGTGTGAAAATGAGGCCTGTTCCCAGGTTTAAGTTAATGCTTGTGACCTTTGCTAAAGTTGGTAGAGCAGTATTTTAAAGGGTGTGTGTCCTTAAATGGGGAATAATTGTAGTCATAATTGCATGACCTTAAGGATGATATTTTTAATGATACCTTTGCAGTAAAACCTGCTTCTTATTTAAAGCATCTGCAGTTGAGCCTTGTTCCAGATGCCAGAGATGGGGTATGAGCCACAAATACCCTTTTTTCCCCCAATGGGATCAATTAGTACCAATGATAAATGCAGGTGACTATGTTCAGACACCTGGGATATGTGCAGAATTTGTGTTTGTGGAAGTCCATTTAGCACTTGTTTAATGCGGATGGCTGAATGGAATCTACAAAGTTATGGCCAAACCGGTGTTAGCTCCAGACACCCTAGATCTCCATCACTATGGGGCACCTCCACCTACTGACCTTTGGGCCTGGAGCCCCGGGTGGGCCGGGGGGGCAGGTACATGGTTCCGGGGTGGGGTCGATGTCCCGGGGGCCGTTGGAACACTGTCGCAGAAACACACAGTCACACGGGGCATCCAAGGCCACGATTTTGAACCGGTACCCTTAATGGACCCAGTCACGTTCTGCATAGTGAGGTCAGAGGGCAAGGCTGGCCAAAGGTGGGGGAGGGTGCCCCTGCTCATTTGACAGCCTGTTCACAGTAGCACAGAGGAAGCAGATCTCCAGGGTCCAGACTCCAAAACAGATTTCTGTCTGAACCCAAACCATTTTCACCATTTTTTCACACCTTTGAATGAACTGATAAGAATAAGAGCCTATGTCCAAACCCCCCTCAGGAGTCCTTCTTACAGTAACTAGTAGCCCAGCTAACAGGTAGATAGCTCAACTAATATGTATGTAGCCCAAGTAGTAGGCAGGTAGCCCAACTAGTAGGTAGGTAGCCCAACTAGTAGGCAGGTAGCCCAAGTAGTATTGTAGGTACTGTAGGTAGCCCATTTCATTCGTAAATATGGATAAAAAGAGTTGCGGGGCCACAAAGCGAAGCAGCCTTACCTCTGCTGTTGAAAATGAAGCTACTGTGAAAGCGAGCAAAGCCATCTCTCGATATACGTACCTCTCCATCCTGGAAACGAGAGGAGTGAGATCCTGTCAGGCATCATTTCACTTTGCACACAATCGCATGCGCAGATGCACAGACTGGCCCAGCGGCCGCCTTCAGCCAGCACGGCGTGCACTTTTCGGAAACTGCAGTCTCGCGTGTCGGCCTCGCAATTAAAACCAGCGAGATCTGCCTGGCACTACACGTTAATGGTGAAAGGGTTAGCGAAGAAGCCAAGCCGGCGTCTGGCCCCACACCGTCCTCCCGGAGTTATCGTCTGACTGGAAAATCAAATAAAACGCAGCATGCGTGAAGCGAGTATTAACGTCTGCGAAGGAAGGCTCCAAAAACGCAGACGGGGCGCAGAAGATGAGGGCGAGTGATAAGTGCGTATGATAAGCTAACAAAAAGCCATATGTAGATGTTCTGCATTGTATTCTGAGGATCACCCCTAAAGAGGGAAATACCTGCTTTACCTACTTTAGAGCACGTTTGTAAGCCATGTGAGGCTGCCGACTAAATCTGAAATGACAGCAGAGGCTACCAGTTTCACCCATAAAGCTGCAGGGTTGGTGTTTTCAGCACGAAGGCTCCAGTGCCTCCTCACACTCACCACTCCGGGGATCTCGCAGGCGGTCTCCCTGTTGTTCTGCTCCGGGTCGCAGTATATCCTCAGCTTCTGAATCTCAAACTGTTTAGGGAGCATTCAGAAAGACTCTCAGTCGCGATGGACTGCGGCTCTGCAGCGAGCACAACTGGAAGCAAACGTTTTGAAGAGGATCCCTTGGAAAGCATGCCCTGATTTAGTACCCTGTGATACTCATGCTTATTTTATAAATGTCAAGAGCTGCTTCTGACAAAGACGCTGTACAGCGGACCAACTCAAACTTGGGTCACCGGGACCTGCATCCTCTCTTGTATTTCAGACTCTTTTCAGTTAGCCATGATTTTGGCTTTATTCTTTTCTCTTTTTAAAGTGTAGGTGCCATTTTCTGGGATATTGACTGTTGTAAAACACTGCCGCACTACTACAGCACTGCTAAATGATTGTTCTCTCTCATGCACTCAAACGCATGTCACGATTACGCCGTACCCTAGCTAAAGGCACAAGCGTGGGCCAGACGAGTTTCACGCACATCGTATGTGTGTGACCCACAGCTGCTGTTCACACTGCCTCTGCTTTCACTGGCACTGGAAATTGATGGTAAACAGGAGATCCGCTAGTGACCTGCGCCAGTATGTCCACAGAAGGCTTCGAGGCGAGGGGGGCACGGCATGCGCAAGGAGATGGAACAGCGATGCGCGAGCACTGTTTGCATGGTATAGTCATTTAAAATAAATGTCCAGATACCTTGGGGGTAGAGCGGCTAGCAGCGCTGCCTTGGTGTGAGGCTCAGAGGGTTTGGACAATGTGTCTGTCAGCTGAAGGTCGGTGCTTCAAAATCCCCTGAGCAGGGCCCTTAGCAGCACAGTTCCCACAGGGGCTGATTGACCCAGTTTTCTCAATTGTATGTTGCTTTGGATGTGTGACTTAGTGGAGTAAACCTCTGTCTTTGATCAGAAGGCTGCCAGTTCAAAGCTCAGCAGACCAGTCATGTGGCCTCATGCATCTGAATAAGGCCCCTAACCCTCAGCTCCCGGGCTGCTGACTGACCCTGTTCTGGGAAGCTTGATTTCATCTGTCTCAGGGGGAGCAAGATGGGGAAGGTGAAAAGAAAATTTCCTTTCTGGGATCTCTATTCGATTCTATAGAAGTGTCTTTAAGAGCTGCCACCACTTCACTGGAATTAAAAATGCTCTGCTTGCCATTTAATGTCCTTCTGGCCTTCAGTGGAGTGCAGGCCTCGAGATGCCATTCACAACAGCTTACCGGCACGGTCGTCTCTTTGCTGACATACTTCCCGACTTGCGTCTTCCCGTTAATGAAGATGCCATCTGGGGGTTCAAGGGCCAGAGTCTCGATCTCCATGTCATCCACGTAGAGCGTGACGTCCTGCTCCGTGACAAGCAGGCGGAGCTGATGCCACATTTCATCAAACAGTTTCTGGCACCCAAAGAGGAGAGGCGGTAAATAACTCTTATGGAAAACAGCTTGATTTCATTAAATCTTTCAAGCATTCATCACGATTGCTTAGGTGCATTAATTAGGTCTGCAGTACTTATTTCACTTGTTTTGGAAAGTTCTAGTGGAAGCAAGCAGTACATTGGATAAAAGTTACTCGATCAGCTCAAAGGAGGAGCAATTCATTACAGTAAAACATATATTGCACTCACACTTTAAGTAATAGATGATATAGAACACTAACAGAATGGCTAGTCCCTTTTCAGTGGATTCCAGAAGTCTGTCTCCATCTATGCACAATTTCCCTGATTGGAATGGCCCATTCAGAAGAATTTATGAGAAACTGAAAAAGACTCGTTTATGGTCCATAAAGGTCCATTTTTTCCTTTTCCGAAGTTGAATGATTTTTAATCCATATGCAGGTCAGAACGTGTGGAATCTGGACAATGTGGCCCCGGCACAATAAGGGGCCATCACAAAGGCCAGGCCAGGTAGGGAGCCAGTAGAAGAACGAAGGGAGAGTCCCTGCTGAGGGGCTGTCTTATAGACTTGTGCCGTGCCTTGTTCTTATTGAACTGCTTCTCTAGTAGAGCACCAAAAAGCCCATAATCGTTCACTCAATGTCATGCCTCAGATGAGAGAACCTTATTTACTCTCACAGACGATTTGCCAAATTTCTGCTCTCCAATTAATCAAGACCACATGGATGCCTGGAGGGTAACCAGACTTTCACGTGCTCACGAAAGACTCCTGCATAATTCGAATGTTTTCCGCTCATCTCACACATAATAAGGCCACATGGTCGTACCCTGGCCGGTGCTTTTGAGAAGATCACAGTCTGGGTGCCACTCGGTGCAAAGCTGGTTGTGGTGAACATGACCGTACGGTTGATTCCATTCAGGGTGACTGCCATCTGAGGCTTCTCCTCCTGGGTCTGTACTCTCCACAAATCCCACATCTCCATGGCCACTGATCCCTTGTACTTCAGTGTGGCCACGAAGACGTAGGAAGGGGGTAACCCATCAGGAAAGAGCATCCTAGGAATCACATCAAATGACATGAAAGATGTAGCATGAGGCTAAACCGTCAACAAAATGACCCTGGCAGTCCCCTAGAATCATAGTTTAAAATGAATCTTACCTTGTATTTTCACTTAAATCAACTCTTGGAGTCACCTGATAAGCTTTTGTACCATAAAAAGATCCCTGCGTCTTTTTCGCCTTTTTGGCAAAGTCCAGGTGTAGCAGCATGTCAAAGCCCTTCTCATCGCGAGTTTCCACCGTGATCCTCGATGGGCAGACAGTTTCTATGGTTGCAAGGGGACAAACATGGGAGGAAAAGAGATAGAGATAATGAGAGAGCGCTGTTTGATTCAGGTAGGTGCATCCTTAGAGGGCATAAGCGTCGTAGCTTTAGGAAGTTGAACATTTCTGCCTTTCTTGTGAACTTATCCATCCCTTCCATGCAAAGGCTCTGCAGAACCATCTCAGCTGATATTCTTAGAAGTGATATCTTGCTGTGTCGCACAGCTCGTGTGTAAATCGGAAAGCAGACCATTAAGGGTTAAGCATCCAAGGAACTCAACTGTTTATTTCATTTGGCCACAGAATTGGAAGAAAGAAACTGTAGTGGAAAAAACTCTTGGCCTGAACAGCTGGATTTTTTTACAAGTATGCATCTTTCAAGAATGTCTCCTCACCTGGAATGTCATATCTGCCCTTAAACACACATCTCCCTCATTTGTCCCGCTATGCTAGATCCGATTTGAGCAAATCCTGCTCTCGCCTGACATATTCTGTTCCATTTTCCGTCTGATATGTGTATGTGTGTGGAAAGGAAATTTGTTTTGGGATTATATATGATGTACAGTGTTGTAAAGTATTGCAGACACCCTAGCTAACACAGACAAACTAATACAGCTTCAGTGGATTTCTGTTTAAACTCGAAGAGAGACTTTCCTGACATGGTTATGCTAAAGAGAAATGTGAGCGTGCAATTGTACTAAAAATGACATTAAACTGTACTGCCTCTGTAAACAATGGGTATTTCTGATTGCCTTCATATACATCTGGAATGTATTAACTGCCTGGAACAATTGGAAAGAACTGCAGAACCGTCAAATGTGGACATTAAATCCAGTTAAAGCTTTTGGGTGCTGCATTTTAATGCCAGATTGAAGTACTTGTACTCATGTACTGTTTTGCAATATCCTTAATATTCTGCAGTTTTAATTTTCTGCAGGTGGTTGCAATATCAATCACTGGTTTTAATCGCTGATTTTAATTGGTCAAATTGGTTTTATTTGAAAGAGGTGCTTTTTTTGAACACCTGGATTATATTCTGGTGAACTGGAGCAAATAAACCAAGGCCTGGCCCAGCCGAAAAGCAGTAGCTGCATTATGCATGTAACCCACAGCTGGATGTTACACAAATCTGCTGTTCATGAAGCTGGCAACGCACAGGACAGAGAGCCATGACGTGCGGGGAACACCCAGCTACCTTCGCACAGCTTCTGACGGATGACCTCACGGATCTTGGTGATCGCGACATAGTCCTCTACATTGAAGACGTACGTGGAAGGCGGCTTGTTCGCGATGGCCCTCAGCTCAGCCTCCTCAGTTTCCTGCCCCACTCCGATGGCAAACAAGATGATTCCCTTCTTCCTGGCAGCCTCCGCAGCCACGGCCACGTCATCCTGCGACTTCCCGTCCGTCAGCACGATGGCGATCTTGGCCACGCCGTTTGGGCCACGTTCTGACATGTCAAAGACTCTCTCGCTGGTGAACCGAATAGCTTCGCCCGTCCTGGTGTTCCCACCCATGTACTCGATGGACTCCATTGCCCCGATGAGCTCCTCACTGGAGAAGTGGCTCCCCAAGGGAATGTTCAAGTGGGGGTTGTCACTATACTGGATGACACCAACCTGGGTGAACCTTTGGCCGATGTTGAAGCTGGTGGTGATGTTCACCAGCCATCTTTTGACTATTTCAAAGTTAGTGTCTGCTACACTCCAAGAGCCGTCTAAGATGAAAACCAAATCACTGGGAGCCGTTCGACAGCCTGCAAAATGAGACAAAAAGAGAAAAGGCTGGATTTTAATTGCTTCCCATGAAATGAAAGTTCCTAATTTCCAACCTGCTTTGTAGCACGCAGCAGGAAACATGGAATGATCCTGAAACACCATAAATCTTCACAGTTTAGCCAACATTCTGAGAAGCACAAAGATCAACGTGGTTCAGATTTGTCATGCATTATGGAAGGACAGTGGTGGGGTCACTCTTACTCAATCTCATATCCTTCTGAGCCGTGCAGAACATTTGAAGGAATACTAGGAACACAGTGAGAATCACTAGAGCTGTGGACTTCTTTTTGTGACCCATGATGTCTGAGAAACAAGCTGAAGTTCTACCTGTCAGGAAAAAAATAATACAACTCACATCAATGATATCACATCACACAATGTGGCAACCATCTTCATTCTCTTAAAGTAAATGGACATTAGTGATTCAGGAGAATCCCCCTCGGCCTCAAACTGTGAATGGCAGGCTCTTATTTCACATGATTATCAACTTTATTTTATGCGCCTATGGCCATATAATGTAAAGATACATTTTAATCCAACATGGAGCCAAAGAGGCCACATCTGGCTAGGAATGAAATAAACACAAATATAACTGAATACATTTACATGAATCTGCAAAGGCAGCACAAAACCGGGGATTCAGTAAAAAAAAAAATTTGGTGACGAAGAATCTCAAACTACGTGCCGGGTTTCCAGAAAGCAACAAATGAGTTTACAACAAGGGCCAATGAGGACCCATGGCATTGACCAGGTGAAGGAGTCCTTTCCGTTTCATTTTTGATTTTTGATTTTGATTTGGGTAATATCTGGCTTTGTCATGACTTGTCATACAGTGATCACCCCACTCCCACGCAGTGTCCATGCCGTGACTGCAGTTTTCCAACCGCTGGCCCTCAGCGTGAGCCACGCGCAGCTTCACGGCGGTCTGGCTGGCCGCGGCGCTCTGGGGCGGGGCCTGCAGTCTCGCGCCATGGGAACAGTTCGGCCCACGCGGCTTCCCTGCTCCATCGACTTCCCTCGCTCTGGCTCCTCCCGGATCCCCCGTCCACATCCCACATGGAAGCCATTTGCAGTGTCAGACAGCTTTGGGCTGGAACCAAACACATGTATCCGTGACGAAGCACGGCAGACTTGGCCTAAAGCGGCCCATAAGAAGTCGGTTCTGATTTGACAGTCCGGTGCTCCGGATCGTAACATTATTTGCTCCTCAGTGGACCACATGAAGGCATTTTGCCACACACCAAAACCACAAAAGCACCAGTCATTCCCAGAAGCTCTGCAGTGCAACAGCTTGTTTTCGGCTGCTCGGCTCTCTGCATTTTCATCATCTCAATACGTCTAAAAGTGTTTTCTCAACGTTAACGATCTGGGAACCTACCAGGCGACTGCAGGTACTTCACTGACCGCAGCCCTGTCGGGGGAAAGCAGCTGCACAGGGCCGTAACATCCTATGTATCATAACTACCTGAATCGTAGCCTTTATCAAGATGGATTCCTAAAGCATAAGCAGTTAACAATACCAATCATCACAGACCAGCGGAAAATGCACAATGACATCACAGGCCACCTAAAAGTCCACAATGACATCACAGGCCACCTAAAAGTCCACAATGACATCTCCTGGGACTTTTTCCGTGGGGCCCGGAGAGGCATCTGTGACATTGTAATGGCCAGGTGATCTTTGCAGTGCACTAACGGAACACACAGTGAGCTAAGCCTCTGTGCCTGTGATCAGAAGGATGCAAGGCCATTTCCCCCCCTGCCACCTGGGCAGCGCTACGAGTGCCTGCTCCTTGCGGCCAGTTTGCTTTCACCTACAAAGAGCAAGATGGAGGAGGACAAAAGAGAATTTCCCCACAGGGATCAATAACTATTAAAAAAAACCTGCAGCAACTGTTGGTTAGTGAAGAAACACTGGATCCCGCACATGGTTCTAACTACAGCGTCCTTGGCGCGTTAAAGGGGGTCTCCCCTAACCCTGCCACATTCTGAGTCAACATGGCAGCCTAACAAAGCTCCACTCCCTACAGTAACATCTCTGTTGCACACCAGAGCATTTTAACACAAGCTGTGTGGTTCCTTTCCCCCCCATTGTACCAGAAGTGCGTCACTGGGCCTCCCAATCCAGGGAAACCCCAGATGGCAGCGGTGCTGTGTCACTTGTTTCCCCATCCCCCTCTTCTCTGTGGAATACAGAAGACCCCTCTGCCACCAGCTCAGCATCTCATGTCGACCTGCTGCCCTGCGGCTGGTGTGTGTGCATGCTATGGTGTGTGTGCATGCTATGGTGTGTGTGTGTGCTATGGTGTGTGTGTGTGCTATGGTGTGTGTGCATGCTATGGTGTGTGTGCATGCTATGGTGTGTGTGTGTGCTATGGTGTGTTTGTGTGCATGCTATGGTGTGTGTGCATGCTATGGTGTGTGTGTATGCTATGGTGTGTGTGCATGCTATGGTGTGTGTGTGTGCTATGGTGTGTGTGCATGCTATGGTGTGTGTGTGTGCTATGGTGTGTGTGTGCTATGGTGTGTGTTTGTGCTATG
>JAABNY020000063.1:1053617-1068126 GCA_015164015.2 Brevimyrus niger
GTGCTATGGTGTGTGTGTGCTATGGTGTGTGTGCATGCTATGGTGTGTGTGTGTGCATGCTATGGTGTGTGTGTGTGTGTGTGTGTGCTATAGTGTGTGTGTATGCTATGGCCCCTTCTGCTCCCGGAGAACAGTGCCGAAAGGGGTGAGCAGAGCTGATGAATGATTCTTCTTTTCTTTCCTGTCCCTCTTTCCATTCATCCGCCCCTCTATTTTACAAAATGCTTATCCAGGTAAGGACCTGTGTATCTCTCTTTTCCTTTTCGAATATTCTTTGGACTGCAGGCATTAATAGAAATAATATACCTGGTTTATACAGTACATTTCACAAACTGGCAGCTGACCCTGGCCGTTTTGTAAGAGGCACTGCTGTTTCAGAAACAAGCATTTTTAGCCACTCCTATTTCAGACTCTACTGATTTAAATCTTCTGTTGCAATGAAGAAGTTCTTCCACCGCTAAATCAACAACTGCTGTTAAGCGTGTTCTATTATTTAGCCAAGATCCTCAGGCACTGAAGGGGAAGCCAAAACATTATATCAGTCACTCTGCTGGACACGGTTCAAATAATCAAAACCATGAAACTGATTCAATCATTTTGTCCTGAATTGCTTGGTCCACTGACAAGATTTGGCTCTACAGGAACAGAAATGCTGCTAAATTGTACTTCTCACAGATGGTAAATGAAACCACAACCTTATCTTCCCCTTAAGGATCCCCATATCTGAAAACTTTATGCAGCATCAGCTAAAACTTTACATCCGTGCAGGCTTAAATCTAGCATGATGTGTAACCAACGGGGATTCTTTGACCCGCCTTCTCTATCGTTTTGGTTAAAATCATCTGCTAAGTGAAGAAAAAAGAAGCAAGCAGCCAGTTTATCTCAGTGCATACACGGACAGGATTCTGTGAAGCCGGCGGAGTGTGTGACAGAGCACAGTGCCCCGATTCCACTCAGTCCCTGTGTGAGACGGGATCAAAGACCACATAAGCAGTGTTTAAATAGTCTGATCCCACTTCAAATAATGTCTGGACAGGCGCTGCTATGATTTTGAGTTCCTTTCAAAGAATTCGGTGCCGGGGAATGATTGGCAAAGGTAACACTGGTGCAAACCAAACTGAATCACCGGCAAACTTGTCACCGGTTGGAGATCCTGATCACAGGCATTACATGCAAACTGAAAAGCAGCATTAAGCATTTACTGCCCCTAAAAAAGAAAATAATACTAACATTTTGTGGAAATAGTATGAAATTACTAGAGCTAAATCGCTCTGCCTGCATTACAATATATTTGAAATGAGCATTACCCTCCCCCCCCCCATCCCTCAGCCCTAGAGCATGACAGCGAGACACCAGCACTTACCCGAGCCACGACTGCTGCAGTGAGGACCTCGTCTCAGGAGCTCCGCGCCGTCATGTCCGTGCCGAGGCGACGAGAAGGAGTTTGGTCTGCTGAAGCTGCCGTGATGTTCTGAGGATCTAACTAGGAGAGAGTGGGGAGCGAGACGGAGGGGAGGGGGGAGAGAGAGTGAGAGCAAGCCTGGCCCCCCGCTCTCGACAGCCCCCGCAGGATGGGGGGGAGACACAGATAAGAACTCTTAAAATTGAAGGGGGGCGGCCTCTTTTGG
The DNA here is from genome assembly GCA_015164015.2 of Brevimyrus niger. NCBI lineage: Eukaryota > Metazoa > Chordata > Actinopteri > Osteoglossiformes > Mormyridae > Brevimyrus > Brevimyrus niger. The sequence goes on from JAABNY020000063.1 coordinate 1,055,246, forward strand.
AGCAATTCAGCAAAGAGGACAGGAAGCCTGGTGACACAGTAAATGTCAGAGTTTGGTCTGTGTATCAATGCCGGGGTGGGGGCGGGGAAGCATGAGCGGGGACAGCAAACTTTGGTTGGGTTTTGGTAGTTGTTCAGTTTGCTCCCTTCCTATTTATCACAGAATCATTAATGCTCCTCCATGTTCTACATTATGAAATCAACCTTATTTTCCATCTGCACAAATACATTGGAATGTGTTTGTTTTGCATATCCCATCATGCTGCCCTTTTCAAAGGCATGCAGGCACATACATACAGGTGGGAGCCGAATTCGGGCTCTGAGCACAGACCCATAGACACAGGTGGGAGCTGAGCTCGGGCTCTGAGCACAGGCACATACATACAGGAAAGAGTTGAGCTCGGGGTCTGAGCACAGGCACATACATACAGGAGGGAGTTGAGCTCGGGGTCTGAGCACAGGCACATACATACAGGCGTGAGTTGAGCTCGGGCTCTGAGCACAGGCACATACATACAGGAGGGAGTTGAGCTCTGGGTCTGAGCACAGGAACATACATACAGGAAGGAGTTGAGCTCGGGGTCTGGACACAGGCACATACATACAGGAAGAAGTTGAGCTCGGGGTCTGAGCACAGGCACATACATATAGGAGGGAGTTGAGCTCGGGGTCTGAGCACAGGCACATACATACAGGCGTGAGTTGAGCTCGGGGTCTGAGCACAGGCACATACATACAGGAAGGAGTTGAGCTCGGGGTCTGAGCACAGGCACATACATACAGGAGGGAGCTGAGCTCGGGCTCTGAATGCAGGCATATAGTCGAGAGAAGTCAAAGAAGTGATCAAAATTGTAAAAATTAGAAGCTAATAAGAGATTTTAATATGTTGATTTTGTTGAGCATGTGGAATTCCGTTTGATTCATCTTCATCTGTGGCAGCAGCTCCTTGCAGCAGATGTCTAGCTGCCCTCAGAGTGAAAGCTCAGGGTGTCTTTTGAGCTGCTGACATAGATCTGTCCGCAGTTGGACAGACGAGACTGATGTTCAATCTGTGATTAGCGTCCTACTGACCGACATCTTCAGTTTGAAATGCCAGTGTGGAAAATCCTATTCACACGACTCCTGGCTGATACTCCTTGATGTTTCTGTGCTTCACGGAAGATTGGCGATGAGCCTGACGTTGGCGAATCAGGCGTCAAATGGGATATTAATGCAGCAGCTGTATTTATTCATCAGAAACATAGCTCCAGGAGGAGTTTGTGGTTGTGTGGGGGAATCCACTATTTGACACAAACCCAAAACTTTATTTTTTCAATATGCTATACCTCTATATTGAATTCATTTGAATATTTACAAATTAATTGACATTTTAATAAACCTATTCCAGCTTTTTCCAGCATTTAAAATGTGCTTTCTTTGCAAAAATCTGTAAGTTGTATTCAAGGCTGTGGTTGTGTCCTGCTAAGAGACAACACAGCGGAATGCAGTTATGAAAAGCATCACATGGTTCACAAGCAAACGGGCGACTCATTTGGTACGGAAATAACTCAGACGGACAGAAGCCTTCATTCTTATTCTTAATGCTGGATGATCTATTTCCCCTCAAAAATCATGTAACTATGGAACTTCTGGAAAACAGATTTGCGTACAAGTTTATGGCCCTAATTAAAATGGAGATCTTTTATGGTCAGTGCTTCGCAAACTCAAACATCTTCCTCCATTTACACACGTCATCACACTTGTTCACGCCATGTGTTAAGTTTGGTAACGGCTCCAGCAAATCATCCTCGCAGGTCGTCGTTCATAGTTCTGTGCGGCAACAGACACAACAATATTCTAAGATGCAGAACAGATCAGTGCCGCAAATGAGGCGGACATCTGGTTAACAAGGCCGAACTGCCGATGAAGAGTTTCCATGGAAGGCACTGGGGGTGGAGGGTTGTACTCAGGAAGGTCACTGGGATTTCCCTGTGCTGCTGGTGTAAGCTTGTGTGTGTAGGCTTAGACAGGACGACGCTGCTGGCCGCCAGGAAACCAGCGCCCTTGTTCTTCAGGAGAAGCAACTGTAATATGAAAAGTTTAACAAAGCCAAGGTACCTTCACAAAAAAGTTCCTGTGGTGGATTGATGGATGGATCAAGTTGTCCATTTTCCCACTTGTTCAATAACTTAAATAGATGTTTTTGAGGTGTTTCCGGCGTGTTCCAACATTTTACTGAGATGCCTTTCCTGTTCTAGAGTACAATGATCCAGCCTTAAATCAACAAGTGTACTGCAGGAAACCTGGAACCTACCATCATGCTAGAACGCATTCTGTTAGGGTCACTTAACAGCATTCATGCCGGTAGAGAAGTGACCCTCATCTCTGGGGAGACCATTTGTGCTATTTTCGTAAAAGTGAGCAGCAGATGCCTCGCTGGTTGTAGTCAGACACTCTTCAGTTGGAAATTGACCTTTATCACTGGAGTCATTTTTCTCCAGCCATATTAAAGTGAAAAATGCAAATCCACTAAATTTAAAAGGCAGTTTATTTTCCAGACAAACGGTAAACATCTATAATGGTCGTTGAATTTGCTGCTTATTCACTGATCGTACAGATGGCTACGTTTACTTTATTTTAAATTCTTTTCATTTAAGGTCCTAAATTATTACTGTTTATTAATATCTCATCCGTATATAAGGTCATATGGTCAAGGAGCCATGTTTCCATTCACTACGCTCAGTGAAGCTTTTCCATGAGGTCTCCCATGAGAGCCAGCAGACCACCTGAGGTACCTCTAAATGGGTTTCCTTCTTACACCATGAGCCTGGCTGTCTGTGATCAGATCTTCATCTTCGTCTTGTCTGGACAGCAATGTGGGGGAACCATCACCTGGTTATTATTGTATATCTATGCTCCCATCATAAGGAGGATATCTGAACAACTTCTCAAAGCCTCAGGATCTTTAATATTCAGTTTACTAAATATTAGTACACTAATATTAAATGATTTTACTTATGCAGACAGGCTTTCTAATGGTCTTACCTCTGCAGTTCACAGTGTACTTGCAATAAAGTCCTTTAAATATTTGCACAACGCATGTCTTACCAGCACACTGTGGCTGCAGTTTATTTCTTTTCATGTATGGAGAAAAAAAAAATCTAAATCAGTGGAGAGATTAATGTGGAGAAAACGCCTTGTTCCCTCTTTGGGACTAGGGGGAAATTTCACTATATTCCTTCAGTTTTCCACTCATCTACCACTTCGGGCTGAATCATGTTTTCAGTGGAAGTACATGGTTTGTTGCCTAATGATAGAGAGATCCTAACAAAAGAAAGAGAGATTCTAACTCTAAAGGTAGATAGATCCTAACAAAAGATAGAGTGATCCTACCGCTAAACATAGGGAGATCCTAACCCCAAAGGTACATAGATCCTAACAAAAGATAGAGAGATCCTAACCCTAAAGATAGAGATCCTAACGCTAAAGGTAGATAGATCCTAACAAAAGATAGAGAGATCCTACACCTAAAGATAGAGAGATCCTACACCTAAAGATAGAGATCCTAACACTAAAGATAGAGAGATCCTACACCTAAAGATAGAGAGATCATAATCCCAAAGGTACATAGATCCTAACAAAAGATAGAGAGATCCTATACCTAAAGATAGAGAGATCCTAATCCCAAAGGTACATAGATCCTAACAAAAGATAGAGAGATCCTACACCTAAAGATAGAGAGATCCTACACCTAAAGATGGAGATCCTAACCCCAAAGGTACATAGATCCTAACAAAAGATAGAGAGATCCTACACCTAAAGATAGAGAGATCCTAACCCCAAAGGTACATAGATCCTAACAAAAGATAGAGAGATCCTACACCTAAAGATAGAGAGATCCTAACCCCAAAGGTACATAGATCCTAACAAAAGATAGAGAGATCCTAACCCCAAAGGTACATAGACCCTAACAAAAGATAGAGATCCTAACCCTAAAGATAGAGATCCTAACAATGCTAACAATCCCTTAGACTCCCTTTTATGCACGTGTTCAAAAACAAATTAGTATATCATGTGTACTGCACTAAAGATATCACGGTTATACAGAGGTCATGACCTCTGTCACGGGATTCATTGTAAAGAAGGTCATGTGACCTGCTACTATCCTGAAATGACTACTGTAAAACAGCACTCGCATTTTCGAGGTTTTATTACAAAGGACATGGTACTCGAGGAGACTTCGAGTTTGATTCATGTTAGGAATGTTAACATAAATTACCCCAATAAAAGGGACCTTTTAACTATAATGAGCATCTGTATTTGCCTCGCAGATGCCAGTGTGCCAGTGTAGCCTGTGCATTAAACTTCAACTTCAGCCCTCCCCCACCCCTGTGTTGGGTCACTTCCACTCCAGACATGCCCTGGCTTCTTTTGGCCCTCACGGGCGCCTTCTACGGGTTGGGGCAGTCTGCGTGGCCTGGGGAGCAGGGGTCACGTCCAGCTGGTGGCACCCTGACGTCAAACAGATCCCGGGTGTCCCTGGGAGTCCTGGGTGACCCCCCAGTCCAGGACGCCCCATGTGGCCCCTCTCGCCAGGGTGCCCTGGCTGGCCTTCAAATGCAATGCCGGGTCTTCCCCGTTGGCCTGTTTTAGGAGAGAATGTCAGGGCGTAACCTTTATCTTCTGGGGGAAGACAGTCAGTCTCCTCTGTCACTATTTCTGTAGATGGGTTTCACAGGTGGATCAATTCTAGTGCCAGATAACTAAGGTCATTAAGACAACTGTCACCTTAACTTTATTAAGCCTTGCAATGAAACCTGTAGTATTCCTAGGAAATAGGTTCTAATTATTATCAAAATGATCATGGTATTTCGCCTCTCACAGTATGTCGTACTACATGTTTGCTACACACAGGTCAGTCAGTATGTTTCACACTGAACTCATAATAAAAGTTGACCATGAATTACCCTTCGTTCCCTGGTCTCCCACGTATCCAGGTAAGCCATGCCCTTTAACTCCCTTGTCTCCGCGGTCTCCTTGGTCACCTGAGGAGCACAGCGTAGTTCAGACCCAATGGGCGCCCCCCCCCCCCATGTTATTCAGGGGAGTTTTTCTTTTTGATGTACTTTTTGATGCCTGGTTGCCTCGTGCTGTGCCTGGGCATGAGTACCCCCCCCCCCCCCCCACTGTTAAGCACTCACTTCGCACTAAATGGTCCTGACCCGAGCATTCTTCCATCATTGCCATGTGACATAGGAAGGAAAGCACTATCTTCACAGCAGAATGGAATTCATGATTAATGTCCTAATTTTGTGGCTTATTTGGAGTCATTTTGAGCACGATGACACACATAGATTTAGCAAGTACACGACCTAGCGATTATTATTTGTATGTGCTGTGTGTATAAGAAGAGTTTTTGTGTGCTGCACCCAGATGTGCCTGGATAATCTCGTCAGCCCAAATTTCCAGCAAACACTGGACCTCTGCCGCAGACCAAAGTCATTTCTTTGCCTCCATGTTTGTGACTTGTTCCATGTTTGTCGCCACTCAATCTGTACACGCCATTTTTTTCGCAAGGCAGTTTTGCAGAAAAAAATTATGCAATGCCTACCTGATCTGTTCCTTCTGGGTTCGGTTTATGTACGGTGAAAATGTGCACATATGCTTGTCAGTCACATCATTGAGGTCATATCTGTGTTGCTTACTTGGCCATAAACAGTGATCACACTAGATGGCAACTAACAGAAACCATACGGTTAAGCATAGTGCACCTGGGTATGGCATGGAGAAATCACAATAGTTAAACGAAGCTTGTGAATCAAACATGCTAGGGCGTGGTACGGATCGTCTGGGGTCCAGTCTGAGTAGAAGCTTCATTTTCCCACCTGGCACTCCCGGTCTTCCGGGATCCCCAGGTTCTCCGTAGAACCCTTGCTGGCCCACCTCCCCTTCGGCTCCGTCAGCTCCAGGCTCACCCTGTGGCCAAGAGCAGAAAGTCTAAGGTCAGCTGAAGGGAAATGGTGACCATGCTCCAAGAAGGTCCAAAGACACTGAGCGGCTGAACGTTGGGCGTGGGATTACGGCAGATTTTCCACTTTGTGTGTAAACCCGAGCCTAAGTCTCACCCAGTAAGTAGGTTATTCAATATAAGTAGGTTATTCACAGTTAACAGTGATCTCTGACTGTAAGACATAAAATGAGGGCAATAAGCCAATATGTTGTGTTTTAGCAGGTTAACCCTCTGGAGTCTAGGGGTAGGAGACACACTTTCACTGACTGGGCATGATCACACATTTCGTCAAATTTTATAAACTTGATTCATGGCAAATAAATTATTTTTTATATATTTGTTTTGCCATTACACTCATCTTTATTTTAATGTATATTGTAAATACGTCAGATTTTTAAGTTTGTAATTTGACATCAAAGCATAGACATTGCAAAACGCAATTTAGGACACTTATTATAATAGAAATATTATAAAAGTACATAGTAAGCAATGGTGACAGTTTGTTTTGATCCCAGGTATCTAATCAGCAAAGTCTTGGCTACATGAAGATGACTAAATGGTGCGACATTCATTTGGATAAATAAATAAGAAAATAATGCATGTAACTATTTCTGGCTCCTTTCATTGAATATGTAGTAACTTTCATGTGTATGAATGAGCCATTGTCACCTGCCACATCCCTACCCCCCTTTTATGGTGCTGATGGGGATGTATCTGGATCGCGTTTCACCGTTGTGCTGTTAATCAAATTACCATGCGAATGTGACCTGAATACGCGCTAATGCGGCTATATAGAATGTGAATAGCAATCTTCAGGTGAGAGCCATACTACACGCCCCCGATGCTGGTAAAACAAAGTAAGATGACATGGTTTACTTTTTTGCCGATTTAACCTAATTTGAAAAACTTTAATAATTCCGAAAATGGACGTTTTGAAAAGAAGAAAGATTACGGATTTAGCAAGTGTTTTTTTCATGATTCTACATTAGGACTTCAGCGAGATATAAACTGAAATAGATGCAGAAAGTACGCTATGTTGTCAAGGACATACTCGGGCCCAGGGGGTTAAGATGCTGTGTCTGTCATCGCAAGATTGCCAGCTTAAATCCCAGTGGCTTCAGCATGGGGCCCCTGAGTGAGGCCCTTGATCTCCAATTGCTTCAGGGACTGGCTGATCCTGGCTGATTCTGGCTGATCCTGCTTACTTCACTTATAAGTATCTGCCAAATAAACGTAATGTCTTCATTGCAACAGGACTGCTGTGATCAATTGCCTTATTACTCATTTATTATTTTAATTCATGAATTACTGGAAAGCTGTACTGGTGATACTGGAAATAAGAGCCTCCAACTGACTTAATGAATTATACGCCACCTTCTGGCATGGCAGTGTCGTGACCTGAGAGGGGCCCCAGAGAGGAAAACGGCTAAAGAATCTGAACTGGTTTAGTCCCACGGTATGGATGTGGAAGAGAGTTTCCAGCGTAGGGGGGTCACCCTTGAGAGCGGGGCCCAGTCCGACATTCTTATTTGCCTTCATGGCGACGTGGAAAGTCTGAACTCCCTCGTTCCGGCCCAAACGGCCAAATAGTTCAGTCTGTCGGCCACGGTGCGCGGTATGTAAGCGCCTCGCCTGGGCAGGGAGCACCCGGCAGGAGCGAGTCGTGTATGGAGCGTGCGCCTCCTGGGGGCGCCATGGGACGAGGCCTGCAGGCGGCAGGAGCGAGTCGTGTATGGAGCGTGCGCCTCCTGGGGGCTCCAGGGCACAAGGCCTGCACCTGGCAGGAGCGAGTCATGTATGAAGCGTGCGCCTCCTGGGGGCGCCATGGGACGAGGCCTGCACCTGGCAGGAGCGAGTCATGTATGAAGCGTGCGCCTCCTGGGGGCGCCAGGGCATGAGGCCTGCACGCTCAGCTGTGCCTGAAATCAGACGTCTGCGGTCAGACGCCCCGGGCACTCGGTTTTTTCCCTAGGCGAGGTTTTGAAATGGTGTGTAATGGTTATTTTTATAAAAAAAATATCACAAAAGGTTACTGAAAACGTCTGGAGCTGCTCCCACGCTGGCTTACATACAGACAGCCAATGCTCAGGCACAGAGATGGACACTCACGGGTGGTCCGGAGGGTCCTTTTGGTCCTGGGGGGCCTGGGGCTCCCATGGGCACGTCTCCATACAGGGGGCAGACGGTGGCACATGTCCTCTTCACGGAGTTGGCGAAGGTGGACATCTGCTCCAGCACCACCTTCTTACAGACTTCGATGACGTGTTGGGCGGCCAGCACTGGGCCCTGTGGAGGAAATGGGAGAGGGAAAGAAGAGTGAATGTGGAAACGCGCGACAGGGACACACGCTGACCCCACAGTGCAGCGAGGGAGGGAGAGATGGCAGCTGTTTTGTGCCGGGGCGGGGGAGGGGGGGTGCAGAAGGAGCCAGAAGTGCTTAGCTAGCTAGCTTATACTTTTTATTGCCCCAGTAAGTGCACCACAGCCCTGGCGGAAGCCGTTTACAAGCCTCCCTGTCACCACGAGAGTTAGCACTCGTCTCATAAGTCGAGAACCTCAATGGCTGCCTCTCATTTTGCCTTTCCGGAGAGCAGGGTCTGGTGTCGCTTGATTAGCTAGCTAAAACAACACGGGCTCGTAATCGGCATGTGGTTAACCCGCTTGTTTCAACTGACCAATATTAGTGGGTTAAGAAACAGGAAGTGCAAGACTTTTACACAATGTGCAATGCTCTGTGCGTTACCAGCCATTTCCGTTTCAAGCAAAGGTACAAAGGCACCCACTTCCATGTTAATTTAGCTTTCAGCGAAGCACTTACAGGTGGCCCAGGAGGCCCCTGGAATCCCTGAGGTCCACCATCTCCTGGGACACCTCTGCTCCCCACAGGTCCTGCAGAACCGGGCTCCCCACCAGCTCCTCGCCTCCCTTCCTTGCCACGGGGACCCTGTTTACCTCTGTCTCCCTCCTGGACACACAGAAAGCCCCGATTACATGTGCACACCGAAAATCAGCCAGTCACCTCTGATTCCAGGTTGGCCTCCATTTGACGAGTATCCTGTATGGCCTCATCGTTCAGTCTATTAGCACATTAGCACAGCATCAGTGTTCCACCATGATCACCATAATGACCCTATGTGTTCTGCAAAAATCATGGACTTCAGTAGGAACATCTGTGCAGCATCTTCTTGGTTTCCCCAGCACGTGTTAATGGTGTAATGAAAAGACTCCACACATGACACTCTGGCTCTTAAACATGCTCTTGCCATGAGATGAATCACATGACACCAGTGTCTCCATTCTAAATCAGCCAGGGACATAATCCTGACAGCTTACCTTACTTTGACAGCTTCCTTACCTGACCTCTGGGCCCCTTCTGTCCTTGTTGCCCCTTTACAACAGAAAACAGATCTAATAAAGCACTTGGGGGTGATTTAGGTTTCAGTGTGATGGTCGGTGACAGTCAGTGTTGATAGTTACCTCCTGCCCTTGGGGTCCCTGGATACCTGTTTTGCCTGTAGCACCCTGTTAAGACATGGACAGCTGATGTGAACTCCTCTGACAAAGGCGTGTAGTGTGAGCCTGCACTGCACTCTGCCAGTCCCACGTCGCCTATCCAGCCAACTCATTATAACAGACCACCATTTTTGTTCTCACTACACAATGGGAAAAATGTGAACTTTGTCCCTCCCTGAAGCGCAGTATTTCCCATGCCATGAAGAATGAAACACACTTCTTAAAATAAATCCACCCATTCTGTTAAAATCTCATCCCCACCAGCCTCTATACCTGTAAACAACATTAACATGATACTATCTAATGGCCCCTTAAAAATTCCTTTTTAAGGAACATTTTTAAAGTGAGTATCTGGAGCTGTTTGCTGTCAAAACAAATGAAAATTGATAATAAGTATACTGTCGTTTATCTGAACTGTAACATGGATGTGTATTTAAATTGTTTTACAATATGACTCTCAATGGTTTCATTCTATGTGTGCATGTGTACTACTAAGCTGGGATTATTATTAGGGTTATTTTAAAGTGCTTTTGTTCTGTAGGGATTTGTTTGTTTCATTCTCTCATTTTGTTTACATATGAGATGTAAAATATAATAAATAAATGTAAGTATACAATGGCACATTTCCTGTACATTCCTTGGAAAAAAATTCTTGAGGCATGTCAGGGTGTTTTATTCATTGGAAGCCCAAGGAGCTCGGCATGGGAATGGAGACAGCGAGCAGATACTGAGGCAAGTCCTTGTGTGTGTCAGCAGGCCGCAAATGGAAAACATCTGAGCTTAATTTGCCTGTCATATGTGCACACACTGAGGATAACTAGGAAAATGCAGGTGCTGAACAGAGCTCCGTGTGTCCCATGAGAGAGCACATCTGACTCAGCCCGGACCCAAGGAAGGGGAATCCGCTGCAGGAGTGAAAGAGGCTTGGATGGAAAAAGCAACCAGCACACAGATAGGTTTCAGCTCCTCTGAAGCTGCTTCACACTGATGGATGGTATTCCCCAGCAGGCCCTTCTGTGTCCTCTGACATAAATATTATTGTACTATTAGCCAACGTTTTGTTAGGCAGCCATGCCAAAACCAAGACTAGCTCAGCGAGTTAGCACCCGTGTCTCTTTGGGAACGAATGGAGACAGCACTGGTTTTCATGCTGGGTATCGTTATGAGATTAATCTGGGCTGTTTAAACAGCTGTCTCACCACATACAGTCTCATGCGAGGCCGGTTAAGCTCCCGTCCAAAGAGTTTTTCTAATGACACTCTCAACGACTAACAGTGTCGGACGGAAGCCAAATCGTTTGCAAACGCCGATGAAGCTCAGGGTGTTTTATACACATCTAGCAACTTTCGCACAGCTACTGCGTAGGTACTTTTCCAATTAGGAACTCAATTAGCACCATTACAAAAGCAGCGGGAACTATGTTCAAGAATTTCCCCCTGGGATCAGTTAAATCTTTCTTTATGTATATTGTCAGTAGACATAGAAAGGTTTGCAATGTTTGTCAGTTTTTCTCCCCTAGTGAGGAATGAGTCCTCTGACAAGAGTGTCTCATCTCTTAACAACGTACATGTATCCCCAAACATACAGCTCCCAAGCTACAGAAATTCAGTGCTGACTTCCTTACTATAGGAACAGTCGGTCATGGAACGAAGCTGTGTACACATAAAGGGCGTGTGTCCAACACCCAGCACTGTAAACCATGTCAGGATCACGATGGGGCCTTCCCGGCAAATCCCCACTCCCACCGTGACTCCAGCTCAGGATTTGTTGCGGAAACGCTGGGATTTGCGTGCAGTAAATCATTGCTAACGCTTCCCAGTAGAGCTCTGAGGCTCAGAATGGTAGCCAAGACCTGGGCCATGAGCGACTGCAGGATCCAGGATGCTTTTACGAGGTGAGGGAGGTAGAGAAGCTTCAAGGGGTTAAAGAAGGAGACCCGCACACAACAAAAGAGGGGAACCGGCATCATGGACACAACAACAAATAATCAAACAGCATTACATCCAACTGCAAGTGGCGGACCCTGGAGACGAGGCCCCACGGATCCGCAAAGGTGACGTTTCAATAAAAAGTGATTATTGTCTTTGTGACAGATGAGCATGTGCTAATGAGTCAGATGGTACCTTGGGGCCTGGGCGTCCCGTCAATCCCAAGTGTCCCTAGAAAGAGACGCCGCATTTTAATACACAGTGTACAGGAATGATCTGTGATTCAGGAAGGTTTGGGAACACCGGCTGGGAAGACTCACAATGGGCCCGGGTGGGCCAACAAATCCTGGACGGCCTGGTTTGCCGGCTGAACCTTTGTAGCCTCGTGGGCCCTGCGAAGGGCAGGGGAGGGGGGCGCTATTTCATTAAGGAACCATGTACTGCACATCAACATGTACCTTGTCTACAAATAATTCATTTTAACTGCTCAAAATGAATAAAGACTGCATTCATACATTTGCATTTTAGATCAGTGTGGTACTACTATATGGTAATGTGGCTTACTGGCACTCCCTGTAGCCCCATGTCTCCAGGGCGACCCCAAGACCCCTTCTCTCCCTGTCAAGAACAAATGACACCTTGAACTTTCCCCAAACCGGGAACACTCATCATGTTAAGGTTACTATGTTGCAGCTTAGTGGTCCGTTACCTTCTCCCCCACCTGACCTGAACCTCCCTCAGGACCTTGGACTCCTTGGTAACCCTGTGTGCACAGAAACGCTCATGTTAAGCACTCCAGCTACACAGCGAACCGAGAACTCTGAATGAATATGAGCAGCTCGACCTACTTCTGCTCCTGGGTCACCGTCTCTCCCTGGAAAGCCAGGGTCTCCCACAATGCCCTGCAAAGGCAGTAATGAGCAAAGCTTGCTGGGATCTCAGCAGCAAAGCAAACATTTTTTTTATGAAGTGGGTCCCGTATATGTCACCTTCTCTCCAATGGTACCACGCTTTCCAGCTGGCCCTTGAACACCCTAGTTAAAGATAAAAAAAAATGACCTCAGGTCAGTGGAGGGCTTGGAGTATGACTATTATTGGCTATTATTAGGTAGCAGAAGAACCACTGCATGTAGCAGCATAAACTCCCTGAGGAAGGCCTCCTGAAGCATTAAACTCCCTGAGGATGGCCTCCTGAAGCATTAAACTCCCTGAGGAAGGCCTCCCGAAGCATTAATCTCCCTGAGGAAGGCCTCCCGAAGCATTAAACTCCCTGAGGAAGGCCTACCGAAGCATTAAACTCTCTGAGAAAGGCCTCCTGAAGCATTAAACTCTCTTGGGAAGGCCTCCTGAAGCATTAAACTCCCTGAGGAAGGCCTCCCGAAGCATTAAACTCTCTGAGGAAGGCCTCCCAAAGCATTAAACTCCCTGAGGAAGGCCTCCCGAAGCATTAAA